>VYZR01029799.1:0-15761 GCA_013400675.1 Oxylabes madagascariensis
TTTTTTTTAAAAAAGGAAATTAAATGCTTTATTTTTCTTCTTTCTTTTCCTTAAGTTGAGGCATCAGAATAATTCCAGTCTCATGGATGGCTTTATGCAAATAGATACTTTTAAAAAGAAGTTTTCAGTGCCTCCTTGGAATTTTAAAGCAGTGCCCTCTTAGAATTAGAGCGGATTAATTCAAACAAAAAGCTTCTTGACATTAAAGGCTCTCACAGTTCCTAGTCCAATCCAATGTAAGCAGAATATTCTCTGCCCTCTTAAGTATTAGTTTGGTTGGAAGTCTTGAATGTGCAGCCCGAAGAGTTAAATTTCTGGTTTGTGATGCATGTCAGGAATAAGTGCTGAGCTGCTGCAACTTGCACGTGACTTTGCCACTTGAGACTTTGGGTTGCACATTTATCTCCATTTGCAAAGATATTACACTGTCTTATAGTACTTTTATCTTATCGTCTTCTTACTTCCTTTCCTCTCTCTGAGCTCCTTTCATGCTGGATTTTCAGAATGGTTTAAAACCTAGGAGCATATGCAGCAGGCTTTGACAATATGATCAGTTATGTGCCCTTCCTTGTAACAGTTTCCTGAAATTTCCTTGTCTGTGTCACACCTCACAACAACATGGAGAAGCTATAAAATAGCCAGAACAAAAGCATGTAATATTTTAATTGACACTTTGTATTTCTTGGGGACTGACAGGCCCAGCTCCCAGTCCCTGCTGTGCTGCTCATGTCAGGGCCGAGCTGTTTTGGTTGTGCCTTGTCTCCTTTCCTGCCACAACTCAGGGGCCACAGTCACAGTCAGAGCCCTTCGGGTTCGGGACTGCACAAACCCAAACCCAGCAGACTTCTGCCTGTCCTTTTTGCATGAAGACAGCTTGATTCATGAAGAGTAATATTTGTGTTTTTCTGGGTTTTCAAGTTAATGTCTTTTACTCTTTTTTAAAAATTATTTTCAACAGGCATTTACCAGGGTACGAGACCTTCGATTTTTAGAACTGATCAGCAGCATAGAGGTAAGCCAATGTTCAAGAAGGTGTATTTTCATAAACTTACTACTGTGCCAAAATCAGTACTTTCTGTTTTGGAAGGACTTTTGTTTGGGTAGTGCTTCTGACTGTTGGAGATGTGTCTGAAGTGAAAAACCCTGATTAGTAGAGGTGACTCAAGTTCTTATCATAGGATTGGAACTTCATGGACCAGCATGTGGGTGTGGGATGACAACTTCTGAAACTGTCTTCAGGAGAAGTGGAAAAATGTTCAATATTCAGTTAATAATTGGTAGAATACTACTGTGCTGATAGAGCTTAGTACAGAATACTTCATAAACATGAGTTCATTAAGTCTTTCCCTACCCCCTGGAGGTAGGTAATTACTATTATCTCCTCCTTGCAGAGACAGAAACAGGCCCAGAGAAATGAAATGACAAACCTGGGGTCTCATGACAAGTCTGTGACAACTGGAAATAGAATTTGGGATTCCATACTTCTATACTGTGCCCTAATCACTCCTTCTTATTCTTTTCACACTTCTTGATAGAATTTCACTCAACAATAACTGTCTGTCACGAGCACTTGAAAATACACTCATCACCCTTGTCCTTCTGCAGAGATGGCAAGATAATGCTTAAAAATCTGCTTGGAGATGTCATAAAGGGAATTCCTCTTCCTTGTGTTAATTAAATTTACACATTCTCTTAAAAGATACACTCCTTGTCTTCATGTCTGCAGAGCTGTCCTGCTGCTGTCAAAATGCCTGCTGGTTGCAGTGAACTTTTCTCTCACACAGGACAAAGGTCTGCATTAAGAGCCCCTTTTTCTGTTGGTTTTCTTTTTTTTTTTTTTTTCTTTTCAAGGGTATAGGTAGGTGAGAGTGTTCTCTCACCTGTAGTAACCTTTCTTTTCCACATATGCCTATCCAGATCTGCATTTATTGAGGATATTCTGGATCTGTCATGTCATATTCTGTGTAATAAGAAAGAATCCCCCTAAAACAGGCATAAGCTTATTTTCACACGTCCTGAAAATGTTCCTTCTGCAGTGAGTTCTACATCTGCACTTACTCTGGCCTGCAGTGGATTGGATTCCTTTTAAGGCTTGTAGGGATGTAACTAAACAGACATGTTCCATTAATGCAGTGGTTTTCTCTCAAAAATGACAGGGTTTTTTTCCTAATTGATGACAGAGGAACATAGTTGCCATCTCTATCTGGCAAGATTCTGTGGAGTCTTCACAAAAGGATGTAACAGGTCCTCTGATTATTCATTTAACCAAGTTTTTGAAGGGAACTTTGAGCACCCACCAGCTCAGTGTCAGCCCAGTCAGTAAGCGTGACCAGGGAGTGATGGCTGAGCCCCTTTGGCAGCAGAGGATTGAATTTGGATGCTCATGGAATGCTTTTCCCCTTGCATGCAGTTTTCTTGGAATTCAGTTCACAGCTCTGTGTTTCCATATGATTTGGGCTTGCTGCAGCAATAATTTTTCCAGGCTGGTGGCGTGTGTCCGATGCACAGGATAAGGCATACACAGGTGTGTGCAAACCTGTCCTGGGTTCCTCACAGTCAGGGTACTGCTGCAGTTTGATTCATGTGAAGGCTTTCTGCATGGCTCTGCACACACGTGGAGGGTTTCCCCATGGCTCTGCACTAATGCTGTCCTCACAGTCCCTTCCCAGGCAGTCAGAGCAGGCAGTTCTGGTTACCAGGACAGCATGCACAGGTGCTCTAGAAGTGACTGGTGCTGACCCAAATCCATGAGCTCTTGCATGTGGGGACAGTGGAGGTGTCACTGGTTTGTATCCAGAGGCAGGTTAACATACTTTCTGAATCTACTTCTTGCTGGCCATTATCCTCCTGTTTTTCATCCCACCTGCACATATTGTTAATGTAGCCAAATTATATGCTGGTGAGATTGCAGGGAGAAAATGAGGAGCCCATCAGATGTCTTTTTTAAAATAGACTGGCATAATGGCAGCATATGTTCATTTTCCTGTGTGAAATTAAGAGAACTGACTTTTCCTCACTTTGGTTTGTATAGTGACATTTAATTTTGCTCTTCATAATTTTAATTAAGAAGGGACTTAATCCTTTAATTATAAATTCACCAGAAATGTAGGAGAGGCATAATTATGCTATCCTGTTACAGATTTTAATTATTACCAGTTAAAATATGAGCCTGAAAATCTAATTCCTCAAAGGCTATTTCTCACCTAGGTCCTGATCATCTAGAGTATTTTCTACGTCTCTCTTCAGTTTTTCTATTTTTCCAGGACCGGAAGAAGCAGGGGGAGAACAACAATGAGCTGTTCCTGGCAGATGTTTATGCCTACCAGGGGAAGTTCCATGAGGCAGCCAAGCTGTACAAGAGGAGCGGCCACGAAAGCCTGGCCCTTGAGATGTACTCGGACCTGCGCATGTTCGACCACGCTAAGGTAGCACATTGAAATGCAGAAATATTGATGTACCTGTGACTGTTCCCAAAGAATGATCCTACAAAGACCTTGGAAGAAGTATGGGCTTTGAATTCCAATTTTATTTTCTCAGGTATTTGTTTGGAGGTAATTTGGCATATAAGGGGAGAAGTGTCCCTGGCCTGGGTGTTATGGTGGCATTTTCCTTCAGTCTGCTACCAAGGCAGCAGGTTGTGTTTTGCAGAGTCTCAAGTATGGCTGTGGAAATTCAGGGCTTTTCAGTGAATTCTTTTGGTGGACACCACCAATGACTTTTATGATTACATAGTATTATCCATAGTAATTTTCCTTCTTTCAAAACTAAAAATTTTGGGTTTATGACTCCTTCTTCTCCATTATCTCATTCAAGAGTCCCTTTTTATTTGTTTGTCCTCCAAAGATGACAAGGTAGCACCCATGTTATAATAAAAAATATTTATGGATCTGAGTAAGTCAGTTCTATATCGATGCTTTTTAAAAACTGTATAATATGCTAACCTAGAATATTTTTGTTTACTACAGAATTTCTTCCAAAGATTCAGCATCTTGGCTTTTTTTAAAACTCTGTTTCCATGTCAGAATAAATTGAATATAATTCTAAAAAGTGATGTTTTAATATGGTGATAAGAAACATTACTTGGCTTTTAAGTCTTCTATAGTGTTTTCTTATCAAAATCCCTGAGAATGCATGCACTGTTTAGTCTCATTCGTCACTCATCAGAGCCCTATTCTGCCCAATCCAGGACAAAGAATTCACCACAACATGCACAGAAACTCTTTAGCAGAGATTCCTCAAGCCATGCTGCAGAGAGATCTTTTTCTTCCAAGAGCTCAACAGAAACATTTGGGGGCTTTGCTGATGTAAGCCCGACTTCCGCTATTTTTGGCTGATGGGTCTTTGTTAGCTTCAGTGTTTTGGCTCCTCTTGAACATAAATGTAATTCATACAGGAAAATGTTCCCATAAGTCTTTGTAAGAATCTTTTAACTCTTGGCTGCAGTCATGTCTAAATTTAACCCGTAGAGAGCAAGAGGTCTCATGTCTCCTATACTTCAGAGTGATTCTGTGCTGAGAAATTTAAGGTACTTCCCAAGGCAGCTTCTTGTGCAGGGAGGGCACAGGACATGGAAGAATATGTTAACCCCCCCTTGTTTGCCAGTTATTTATCCAAGGACAGATATATGGGGGAGGGGTGTGTTTTTGTGGTGGTGTTTTCACAGACACAGCCAGAATTATTCAAAGAACCACAGAACCTGCTTTCTTGTGCATGACTTTGATGAGTTCTGGATGGAGGGTCCAGACTGGAGGCAGAGTTTGGGACTCCTTTGATATCTGGTCACAGGCTCTTTATCACAGCACCAGATCACTAATTACTGACAACTCACAAAAAAACTCTTTGTACTGTGAGAGAAGCTAAGCTTAGCTTTTGTTTTTGGGCTTATTTTGGTGACCTAAGCTGGAAAACAAGTCATGCCAAAGAGACTGTTTGACTTCACTCCTCAGTGCAGTTTTCCATCCTCAGAGGCTGTCAGGACACCTGTGGAGCTGCTCCTGGAGCAGGGCTGTGCTGCAGGAGGCAGGCCTGGGGCTCAGAGCTAGCACAGGTGGGGAGCAGTTCTGGCTGTAGCAGGGCACTGCCGAATTGCACTGGTGAAGCAGATCTGGTGTAGAGGTTCTTGCCCATTTGTTGCTTTGGTTTTGATTTTGGTGTTTTAAACCTCAGTTAGAATTTGCCAGAAACACAGAGGATACACAGTTTTCCACTCTTTTCCCACCTGTCATTTCTCCTCTGTTCTGATTTTTCTTCTGGTAGAAGCTGTTTAATGGGCAGTAGCCTGTTCTGTCAACAGACAAAATTGCCCTTAATCGATCTTCTGGTGTTGAAGAGGGGGTTTATGTTTTTTTCCTGGCACATGATGTCAACAGATGTGAACCATATGGTGCCAGAGCTTTAGTCTTGGCAGAAGAAGCTGAACTAACTATTAGAAATATTTCCAAAATGGTTGTCAACGCAGGGTCCAGGCTTGGTGTTTGCATTCATTCCACAAGTCCAAGCAGTGCTTCAGAGCAGTCTCACTTTTGAGCACCTGTTCTGTCTTTATAAAAGAACTTAATGGATATATTTTTTAAAATATCTTGTTTCCTGCAAAGACACTTGATAATTGTTTCAGCCTTCAGTTGATTTGTGGTGGGGCATCCTGATGCCAGCGTGTGATTAAGTGGATGTGCTGTTGTTAACTGAGCGTGGGCTGGGACTGGGTTGTCTTTGAGAATGAATCCATACCTGCTTGGCTTGCAAGAGAAAATGTGAAACTTGGAATTGATCTATTAGAGTTTTTAGATTAGTACCATTTTGTTTTGGAAAGGCCTGTTCCTGACAAGCTTGCAGAAATCGTAACTCATACCCACCAAACTAGGCTTAGCAGAGAGCAAGAGGGGACATTAATGTTGCCTCTGAGGCACCTGCTTTGTCTTTCTCTGGGCCTGGCCACAGTCTCCTGCTTTTTCTTTTAGTTGAAAACCATCTAAATGGGAGACTTGCCATTGATTCCTTCCAGACATTGGGCCTTGATGATGAGCTGCTGAAGGCTGGTTCAGTCCATGTTCCTCTCCATGCAGTGTTTCTGTGTTTGGGAGGCATCATGATATTCATTACAAAAGCCTTGATCTATTTTAGAGTTTAGACTGTAATGACATTTGTAACCAGAAGGTGATGCAGACGTTTGTATTGCACTGTTGCAGGAATTTCTGGGATCTGGAGACCCCAAAGACACAAAGATGCTGATAAAAAAACAAGCAGACTGGGCCAAGGATATCAATGAACCAAAGGCAGCAGTGCAGATGTACCTCTCTGCTGGCGAGCACATGAAGGCCATCGAAATCAGTGGGGACCACGGCTGGGTGGATATGTAGGTTTTTGATCACCTCAGAGATAATATATAATAAAAGCTTGAATGGGATATTATGAATTCCACATAATTTTAAAATAAGACCAAATGTGTTTGATATCTGCCTTTATATCAGATTGAGTACTTGAAATATATCTATGATTAAAAATGTTTTTAAAGTTGCATATGTTTAGAGGGTAGGGCCATAAATAGTGTTACAAAAACAAATGCATTACAGCAGTGAAGAGTATGCATGGGTTTATCTCCAATATGAGATTGTCTAAAATAGGTTGGATGCCTTCAGAGTAACCATCACAGCAGTGATTGTACCAGGTAGCCCACTGCTACTGTTCTCAGCTTTTTAGAATAATCATCTAGTGGACAGAGAAGTCACCTGGAGCACAGAATCTTTAGAAATTCTGTGGCCCCTCCTGTCGCTGGTCATTTGTCATCAATGTAGGTGGCACTTGGGTCATTTGCTGAGCTGCATTATAGGTCTTGGCCAGGCCCCTCAGGCTGGCCTTGCCTCTGTTTTGCTGTGTGGCACAGGCGGTGGTATTTATTCAGGATCCTATTGCCCAGGTCAGGGTTGGGGAAGTGTGTCCTGTGCCACTGAGTCATGCAGGACGTGTTCCCTCCTTCCATCTGCACAGCTCTGCATGGAGTCTGAGGCACAGAGCTGAACGTGGGAGCAAAGAGGGAAGGATGGGGGTTGAGTTTGCAAAAGGAAAAAGCTATTTGGAATGTTTACTGAAACTAAACAGTGTTGCATGGTAGTACTATTAGGATGTTTATTAAATGTTAACTGATTAAAGGTGAAGTTATGACAATAATTAAAAGGCAAAGCACCAAGGCAGAATCTGAAACATCTGGCTTCTTTCTGCTGAGTCTAGGTTAATCGAAATTGCTCGAAAACTGGATAAAGCTGAGCGTGAGCCTTTGGCCAAATGTGCCTTCTATTTTAAGCAACTTGATAACCCCGGCTATGCTGCAGAAACCTACATGAAGGTTGGTGACCTGAAAGCATTGGTCCAGCTCCACGTGGAGACTCATCGCTGGGAAGAAGTAAGTGTGCCCTTGATTTCTGTTTTGAAAACCACTGCTTCTTATTGTCACTGGTTGCGACAAAAAAGGGAGGCAAATGTCTGGCTCCCCCAGCACTGCAGTGAGGGAGAGGCAGGTGGGGAGGGAGGGAGGCTTCTGCAGAAGAACTCAGAGTATTTCAGTTCATTGTGTATGCCAGCATGTGGTTGGTGGTGGTGTGGTTTTCTGAAAGTGCATCTAAACTGCATTTATAGTGATACTTCAATTTCTTTAGAAGATGTATTCAATAAAAATATAAATATTTTTTGTCTCTTGCTGGGAAATCTACTAAATTTCCCAGATAATCACTTTCAAGTCTTTCTGTTTCTGTTTTTCAAGTCAGTCTGTTATTATGCTAAGCTTCTTTTCTTTTGTTGTTGATTGCTTTTTATTTTAAAACACATAATTTCATACTGGAGAAAATACAGATTACACTCTCTATTCTGTGTATATGTTTCATTGTGAATTTTCTTAGAGCTGAAGGATTGATCCCATGGAATATTTTAAACCCTTTAACTGTTTAAACCATGCAATATTCTAAGAATGAATTTTTTATTTATGTCAGGCATTTGCTCTGTGTGAAAAGCATCCTGAATTCAAAGATGAAGTCTATGTCCCTTATGCTCAGTGGCTGGCAGAGAGTGATCGATTTGAAGAAGCCCAAAAAGGTGAGAATGTCACTGACAGACCACTGCTCGCCCCATATTTACTCCATAGTTCTCCACTACAGAATATGCAGACCCTGCCCTGGCAAATTTCTTATCAGTGGTATTCAAAACCAAATATAATCTATATTTTCACAGTAGTTTTAAAGTAACTGGAAATCTTATTTTGTAGGAAAATGTGATGGATCTATCAGAGATGATGACATCTAGATATAGGTCCAGATTTCAATCTTGTTCTATATCTGAGTGTGGCATGTCAGAGGTGTTGGGCGTATAATCCCAACTGTCTTAATATTTTTATCCCCCAAAAATTCAAATTATCGCAGCCATCTTATAAACCTAAGTGAAAAACGTAATTTTTCCTTCTATTTAGATAATACTGGATCTGCACAAGTCAAGTTTTCCTGTTTCTTTAAAATTTTTGGGGGGTTTGTTTGGCTTATAAGATTACATTTGAGCAGAACAGTCGACTTTCCATCCTGTGGAAAGACTTCAAAATTCAATCCACAAACTGTTGGAAGGCAAGGAGCTGTTGAAGTGAGCTCTGTGTGCAGTGCCTTGGCTCAGGTGCAGTTCCATGTGCCAGGTGCACCTGCTGCTCCTGAGCCAGCTGGGATCCAAGCCTGACTCTGCTTGCCTTGGAATGGCCAAGGTCAGGAGCAAGCTGGGCCTGATCTGCCCTGCACAAGATGAGTTTGTGTGTCTTGGCACCAAGAGTTTGAGCAGCTGGTTGAGGGCAGCGTGGTAGTTTGCACTCTCTGAATGCAGCTTAGAGGCCCCATTTGCTCCACAAAGCTCTGTGCTGCTGGGGCTCAGCAAGCGTAGATGGCCAGGGCTGGAGGAGCTGGAGGTCCTCATGGAACTGTTCTGCTCTCAGAACAGAATGTGAGGTCTGATTCAAGCTGAGCCGGCTTCACTCAGGGGACAGCAGTGCTGTGGGGTTGGGTTTTTTGGGGCTGGTTCCCCCTCAGCCCTGTTCCTTTATATGGAGACTGCATTGGCCAAATGCGTGTTTGCCAAGTGAGAATTCAAGGTGTTACTTGGTGCACCAGAAAAGGGGATGCTGTTAGTAAATGACAGAAGGGTGTAGTAGCTGTTCTCTTTCAAGGTATTCATACACACCAGAGCACTGACTTCAAACAATTTATTGTAGTTTTGAGTGAAGTTGTGATTTGCAGTGTTTGGAGATCACTGTTGTTTACAGAGATCTAATCATCACAGCATCTTCTCTCTTTCCTATTTAAAAAAACCCCAGCAACCAGTATTATACATACTCCTTGAGCTCAAGAGTTGCTGAGACAGTGTAAAAGCTTCAAAATACCTACAGATTCTTCTTATGTTCCATTAGTGTCACTGCTTTCAAGGAGGAAAATACCAGTGTATAATCCCTTTTATCCTGCCCTGGACAGAGTGTTTGATTTGGGCTGAATAGACTGCTCTCAATTCAAAAACATTAATTTCCATTAATCGATGTAATCACCCTGTAAACCCCTCTTTGTTTTGGGCTGGGCAGCGTTTCACAAGGCTGGCAGGCAGAGGGAGGCCGTGCGGGTGCTGGAGCAGTTAACTCACAATGCCGTGGTGGAAAGCCGCTTCAACGACGCAGCCTATTATTACTGGATGCTTTCCATGCAGTGCTTAGACATAGCCCAAGGTGAGTCACCCAAAGGAAGTGTGTGTTGTTACCTTACTGTGCACGTAGACAAACAGCTCCTGCATTGTGATAGCATTGCTGCTTCACTGCTGGCTGGTTTGATTTGGGTTTTTTAATGCTGTGCATATCTCGGGCTTGTGGTATTTTTGTAGTCCCCTGTTTTTCCCATGTGCTAATTTAAAACAAATAAACAAACCAGCGACATCAGCAGGCATAAGGCTCCTTCTAAAGTCTGGCTAGGATGAAAATCGTGCCTCCTGGGACCATGTATCTTTCTGCACTTTCCCACCACATCCATTGCCTGGAGGGTTAAGGTGCTAGTAAATAAAAGATGTTGGAGAGTAAATTACCCCAAGTGTTTGAACATAGATTGGGGAAGTTACAAATGATTTCTGCCAACAGGTAAAACTGATTGTTTGCTAGCTGTCATCTTGTCTCCCAAATGTATGTCACTGGGAGAGAGATGTTAATAGTTAATAGGTGTAATGTAGTGATAATGAATACAGAAGGTTGGGAAGGTTGCCTTTTGTCTGGTGCTCTAAGTACCTTTCATTTTAGTTCAGCTGATCTGTCACCCCTGAGATGTTTGAGATGCACGTTTTTCCAAAGAGCTTAATCGTATATTTGGCATTTGTGCAAGTTTTCAAAACTAACCGTATTTGTGAACTCTGGCATTCTGGAGGAGGTTTCCAGGGATGCACACCTGCTGCATTCTCCCTGTAGCTCAGCTGTAGCCTCTGGCTGTGTTAACCATTGCCTCAACTGTTCTGTGTTTTGCTGTGCATGTTTGAAGTTTGCTCAGAAGAACAGCTACTCTGTAAGCATATGATTTGCATGGATGGTGGAGCATACTTGGCCTGTTCCATACTGCAGCTGGCAGTGCTGGTGCTAAAATCTTAACAGGTTGTTTTCTTCCAGCTGAGCCTCATAGACTGCCCTTTGAGACTGACACCAGTGCCTTTGCCTCCCACAGAGAACGAAGGACAGCAGACTGAAATGTTGCAGAAGTTTCATCACTTCCAGCATTTGGCAGAAGTTTACCATGTCTATCACTTTATTCAAAGATACACTGTAAGAGACCAGCTTTAGAATTGTGTATTTATGCTTCCTGAGCTTTTTTCCTTAGAGAGTCCAGAAATAACTAGGACTTTTCAGGAAATTAAACACTGAATGTACATCAGTGATACTGTATAGTAACTTTATTTATTTAACTCAATTTTATTTTATTACAGTCTTCAGCTGTCCTGTACAAGAACTTGCTCAGCTCCTTCAGGCTGCAGGTGGAGCAGGGCTGTTCCAGTGCCCGACCTCCCTCCTGCCCATGGCCCTTTTTGCTGGTTGCCTTGGTTTGGTCCCATGGTACCTGAGCCTCTGCTCCTGCACAGGCCAGGGTCAGTTTTTCCCTTAGTCACTGGAAAACAGAAGAAAACGTGCTAGCCTAGGGATTTCCACAGCGTGCTATGGGTGTTACTGATGCGCAGTCACGAGTGAGGAGCTCCTACTAATTCCAGCATTAGAGATGTTGCCTTTCCTGTTGGTACAGATGTCTGTTGTGGGACATTTGAGAACCCTTGCTGTGTGTCCTTGCCCAAAAGAAGGCTTTGTGCTGTGGAGTCTTTGCTGTCAGACTACTGCAGATCTCACAGCACTAGAAACTCTGCACTGTGTCTGTGCAGACTGCTCTCGTTTTTAAATAACCTGTTAAAGGTTCTGTCTTAGCTGCACTGATCTCTCTGTCTCTCTTTTCTGTGTGTATCAGGCATGAGCTTTGGTGATAAAGACATGCAAAATCCACTTATTATGTTCTGTCAACACCTCTTTTCTCAACAGATGAAAGAAATGCAGTACTAGAGATGCCTTGTGCTGTGTTGCTTACTGATGTAAGTTGTTGGTTTTCCAGCTTAGAAATGTGTGTCTGTTTTTCATACCACAGGAGGAGCCTTTCAGCTTCCACTTGCCTGAAACCCTCTTCAATATTTCCAGGTTTCTGCTTCACAGCTTAACAAAGGAGACTCCTTTGGGGATCTCAAAAGTGTATCCTTCCAATACAGCACAAAATCTAGAAGTTATCATGTGATACATGAAAGGAATAACTGCTGTTGGTCCAAGGCAGGGAATTCCTGCAGGGAATCTTCAATGTCAGCTGTTAGTTATCATTAATGGAAACTGACTTTGGTCCCTCAGGAATAATCAGCATCTTCAAACTATCGTGTGCTGAGCTGCACTAGTTTATTTGTTACAGTTTTGGAGAGCTGTGCAAATCAACTAACATGTAACTCTGTTAGGCCACCTTGACCACCTGCCCAGTCTGGTTTGTCACCTGTGTCAGAGGAGCAAGTTCTAGGACACCAGTCACTGCTAGAAGATGTTGGCTCTGAATCTTGACAGTGTTGTTGCAAGGAGACTGAACTGAGACAGAGGCGGGGAAACGCAGGAGTTTTTGCTTTCCATGAGGCTGTGTGGTCTGTTAGGCCAGCATCAGCATGGCTTTGTGAACCTCTGGGGAGTGCTTCCTAAGTGGGCTGTGTGAGCCCAGTGAAATGCACCTTCTGTAGCCAGAAGGTCACTGGATGCCACAGGGAGGCCTCGTCTTGGTTTCACTTCATTTCTGGCTTTGGATGGAATGTTAGCTTTCCTTTTCATAACTTCCTCACTTAAAAATGTAGGATCTTTCATGAAGTCTTTGATAACAGGCCTTGTGGTCAGTAGGTGTAAACAGCAGTTACTGTTTCACTCTGGTCACAGGGAAGGACAACACTTGGTTGCTAACATCGGGCACACTCCTTCAAATCATATCAGATGTATTTACTCAGTGTCAGTGGGTTACTTAAGCTCTTAAAAATGTTTGGCTTTTGGTTTTTTTGTGGCTAGGGGAAAATGCATGCACCCCAAAATTACTGAAATATTGTAAATGGAGTCAGAATATTTAACCATAGCAGTGTTTATGTAGGGTCAGTTCCTTACCCTGCTAATATTTGCCCACAGATATTTTGATAGTCCTTCCACACGTGTTTGTAAATAAAGTTCTGTAGATTTCTCTGGTTGAAGCCTGTTTGAGGTCCTGGTGTTGGATATGCTTCATCGCACAACTTCTATGATTAGACAGAGTATTGCATTTTTTCCAAATGCTGTATGTATTTTTATTCCTTAATTAAATTATAGCAATACATTATTGGCCCTGGCAAAGCAGAGTAAAGCTCTTGGCGCGTATAAATTGGCTCGTCATGCCTATGACAAGCTGCAGGGACTGCAGATCCCGGACAGGTTCCAGAAATCCGTTGAGCTGGGCAGCCTGACAATCCGATCCAAGCCATTCCATGACAGTGAAGTAAGCTGTAATGTGTTTCATGTTAATCATTAATATGTGGCCTAATCCTAGAATATGAGTTCCTGTGTGCACAAAACAATCTGAAATGTATTATGCATGGCTCTGTGATATAATTATATTTCTGCTGGAAACACAGTCCTTTTATTGTTATTCTTCAAGTCAGACTTCCTTCTGCTCCTGAGAGCAAATTAAAATCAGCCCTCTCTTTGTGGGCAGCTTCCATCCTCCCTCTCCTCTCTTGCAGTCACCTTCCTTGCTGCTGATTAATTCTTCCAAGCCCTTTTCTGCCCCGTTCACATGCTATTGTTCCACAGTCTTTGTCTCTCTCTCTAGCTGGAGGTCACTTTCATTCGTCCCATTCCTAACACTCTCTCCCTCCTCCCTCCATCCCTTCAGTGACCTTCCTTCTGTAAATCTTACTTTAACACCTTTTCTTCTTTCACTGAAGTCTGGCTTTCTGCAGTGTTCTATAAAGCCATGTCTCAGGGAGTACTCACTAAAAATAAATTGCATTGTACCACTGAACAAACACCTGGCCTCCTGAAATAATAGAAACACACCCTTTAAGAACTGCCTAAAATAACTCTGCTCTTGAAAAGAGAGGAATTAATTGGAGTACCTAAATTTGACCAAATCTTAGAGCAAAAAACTTTGCTTCAGTAAACTTCTCTTCAGCTTCTTTTGTCCCTGTGTATTTGATGCAGAATTCTACTTCTGTTACTGCAAAGGCAAGGTGAAAATTTAATTGTTAAAATGGTGAAGACAGCTAGTTTTAATGGGAAAACTTGCTGGTTTGTTAAAAAGGGAAAGCATTTTCAGATGTTGAAGGATCTGATTTCACAGCAGTGCTTCTGCAGACTGGCGCTGTTGTATCGGTGCTGTCAGCCAAAGGCGCCCCTGTTTAATTGAAAACAAAGAGTTGAGGATGTGCCGGTCTGTGACTGCCATGCTCTCAATCTCTCTTTTCAGGAGCTCGTGCCCCTGTGTTACAGGTGCTCCACCAACAACCCTTTGCTGAATAACCTGGGGAACGTCTGCATTAACTGCAGGCAGCCGTTTGTCTTCTCAGCCTCCTCCTACGGTGCGTTGGGACGTCAGGTTTGCTCACATGCTTTGCAAGTAGATAAATGTTAACACAGTAGGTTAGTGCTTAATTTCTTCTCTCTGCAGAGTTGTTTGGCCAAACAAATGTCCCTTTACTGTTGTTAAATTTGACTAAGTGGGGGTTGTTGGCTCTCACTGCAGAGCAGCAGCACAGCATTGTTTTATTGCCAGACACTGAAATGCATCTAGTGATGTTCTGTGAAGGTGAACACAATCCTTTCAGAAGTTCAGGCGGTTTGGTTTGCTGCAATTTTATTTTATTTCACTTGTTTCATGAGAGAAGGTGGGCAGAACACCCCTGATGTGAAGGAGCACAGTATCTGCTATGAGGCATCTCCTGAGTTCCTGCAGATCAAACACTTCCTGCCTTTCCCATCTTTTAGAGGTGCTGCATCTCGTTGAGTTCTATTTGGAAGATGGCATCACAGATGAAGAAGCTGTAGCTCTCATTGATCTTGAAGCTCCAAGAGTGAGTAAAAGAGGAAATAACTGGCAAGAGATGGTGAGTGACCGTATCCTTTTGATTAGAATTGGTTTCCTTTTCTTAGGGAAAAAAATTAAACAATTTAGAGTTTATTTTTTCCTCTTAGCTTTAAACCTTTCTTTTTGTCATATGGCTGATGTAAGTACAATTGCATCTTTTTTTTTGTCATGTTAGTATAACAACCAAAATGTGGTTTAACTAAACCTAATATTGTCAAGACACTTTTCCATCAGGACAGTTTATTGATAAACTTGTGCAATGTTTATTTTTAGCAGTGGAATGCCATGCTTTACCTATTCTGTGTGAACTGCTTTCTGACAAGAATGGGGGGAATCTGGAGTGTGTTGCTTCCAATAACAGCTTCCTTCAGAGGCTGCCTTCTCTCAGCCAAGGGAGTAGCACTTCACAACTGTTCCTGTCGAGATCTGGTTTGGAATGCTTTGGCATCCAGAGCTCCCAGTTGCTGGGGGGGTTATAGAATATGAGATGTAGAGTAATGCACAAGAACACACAAACTCTGACTAAAGCTGCCCAAAAATGTAACTTCAATGGGTTGCTTCCTTTGCTCTGTCATCTGAGGAAGGGTAAGAGCTGATGTCATGCCTGGCTGTGGTCAGACTTGCTGTTCTACAGCAGCTGCAGTGATAAACTTCCCCAGCCACTGGAAATCCCAGCAAGGCCTTCTTGGTACTTTTTGTAATGACCTGGGCACTGTCACAGTTTGAGATACTCTGAAGCAGCAAGGGTACTGGTCCTGCTGGTGTGCTCTCATACTGATGCTGTCAGTGCTGGCTAGGGTAAGCAGAGCCAGTTTTACAGGAATTCTTGTCCTTCCTTAAGACGTGCATCCAGATACTCAGAGTCTGAGGCTTGATGACAGCACAGATATTATTACTGAGGATGATGATCCCTTTACAGCAAAACTGAGCTTTGAGGTAAGAACTAACAGAAATTACTAGAAAATTTTACTTTACAAAGCCGCTCTTCTGGTGTGTATGTGGTACAAAGAGAGCTGCAGAGGAGGGGACTGGGAGATGGATGGCTCTTGAAAGGGAAATGGACTAACTAGTTAACTCCTCCCTTAAGAACACAAACAAAACCCTCAAAACAAA
>VYZR01029821.1:7970-23807 GCA_013400675.1 Oxylabes madagascariensis
AAACCAGTTAAATTAATTGCCTGTGCCAAATGTACATGTTCTCTGAGCCCATCAGCTAGTTTTCCTTGACTCGGTACATACTTGGACTGCAGACCCCCAGGGTTTCCCAAGTGGGCTGATGTCAGAGGGGGGTTTAACTCTTGGTGAGGCTTAAAACCCAAAATCCAAGAAGTGGAAAGATTGAATCCCCTAATTGCCATGCAGTGAGAATGTGTATGTATGTACATCTGTGGTTTATTGCACTATAAATATCACAGTAAGATTACATTTTTAAGTCATCACCCCTCGCCCAAGCCCAAAGCAGTGATGAAGAAGGGCCTGGGATGTGGGATATGTCTGTCCAGACATGTCCCAGACAACTGGTGCAGCATCGGCAGTTCCATGCTTGTCTTTCCCGGGAGACCTGGGCCACAGACGGGGCAGTGTTCAGGTTTCATTGCTAGGTTGCTGCAGAAATATTACAGCAGTGAATTTTCTGGATGGCTGTGGACATTTCATTTAATCAGACTCTACTGCAAAGCCTGGCAGATTGGGGGAAGAGAAGGGGGCAGTGTGTTCCATTTTCTTATAAAAATAAAAATGCAAAAGCAGCCATCAGATTAAGCTATTTGGATCCTCCTGCTGCAAACAAAATAGAGACACGGAAAGAATTCTGAAGAGCTGGGTCTAGCTGCAAAGTAGTTCCCATGAAATACTCTGAAAGGACCAAACGTTTTTGTTAGTGAACTTTTTTATAGCGAAAAGCTAAACAATTTTTTATGGTAGTCAAAAACTCCATTTGAAAGTCATTGACAGTGGAACATACGTGTTTACCTTTTTGGCTGTTGGCTTTCTGTCTGTTGACGGGGAAGGAAAAAAATCTCCAAGTGATTTTCCTGGCTACATATTTGTTGCAGAACTTTTTCTTTAGATACTTTTAAATAAAAATTTTGGCCATTAAATTTTTTCATATAGAATTATCAAAAAGGTCAAAATTAAAAATAGCGTCATGGGAACTATTTGGTTTTAACCTCAAAAGGAGGAGAAAAAATATGTTTAAACTATGAAAATGGAGCTCATGAAGGAAGGAACAAAAATTGATGCTCTACCCATGCCCCAGCCAAGCTACAAGAGATGATAACATCTGCTGGGGTGGAGACTTGCTTAAATACAGGCACAGTTGGATTTAAACCAAATTGCAGCTCAGGCCAGCACGGAGGAAAAAATGCTGCTTTAAGTGTCTGAGGAGTTGGGGTTTGGTCTGGGTTGTGGGGGAATTAGGGAAGGCAGCCTCAGAGGTTATTCATGAAAATAACCCTGTGGATGATTTTTGGTCCTCTTCTAATGGTGAGGGGGAAGAACAGAAACCTCTGAGTTCAGGGATAATTGGTTTGACATCCACACATTTGGGCGTGGAAGTCACTGCCTGTTGGTGTGGGTGAGAACAGGCCAGTCTGGGCTTTAGGATGAATGAAAGCTTTTCTGTGCTAAAATACCCTTGTGGATCTGCAATGGGATGTGTTGGGACTGTGCTGCGGTGGGAATTTGGAGGTGTCTCATTGGCATCTCCAGAGGTTTCCCATCCAGGCAGGGTGTCCTGGCCCTGCTCTGCGTTCAGCTGGAGTTGGTAGCTGTAACAACAATGCAAATAGTTGCTAATTTTACTATTTTTCTGGCTCTCACAAGAAGAGTTGATTGAACTTTCCTAACCCCGTGAATGTACCTAACCTCCACAGATTAAGAATTAACATGTTGAAATACTTTTTTCCATCCCATAAAGACTCTGTTCTTAATTTGGAAAGAAAAGGTGTGATTTTGTTGGTGTCTGAAACTAGGACAAGGGGAATGAAGCATACAGCCTGCTTAGTGCCCCTGCTTATCCCCAGCCATTTTCTGTCATTCTGGTGGATTACTCAGGCTGTGATGATAGCCTGGCATGTTCTGGAGCACAGTACAAACTGCCTCTCTTTAGGTGCTCATAATTCACACTCCATTAGGATGTTGATGTAGGGAATGCTTGGCAGGATGTCAGGGCTTGCCAGGCATGATGAGATTGAGTTCATCTCATTAAACTGCATTCTGAAGTGACAATCCAGTATTTTTATTTTTTTTTTCCTCAGCAGAAGCAGCCCTTAGGAGAGCATCGGGGCTTGCTCTGAACAGAGACCCCTGTAAAGGGGCTGTGCTGCCCACCCTGACAGCCCACAGCTCAGCGTGTGCCAGGCTGTCACAGGTGTTGGCTATTCATGCAAGGCTGTGGGAAGACTTCTCTTTTCCTCCTTTGAAGCTGAACAATGGAATTTTTTATTCATCTCAGAACTGATTCATAGCGCACAGGTCTTAGTACGTGTGACAGGGAGTCAGCATCTGACTAAACAGAATTTTTTTTTTTTTTAAAAACACTTCAGGAGCAACAATGCAGTGACAGAGTTTTAAGTGGAGAAGTTAATGTGCTGACTCTTTTCTCAGAGTATCTGAAAGCAGGTAGGAGATGAAATGGTCAGTGCTGTAGCAGTCTGATGGAGTGTTGAGCTGAGACTCCCACTGCTGCTTTTTGCTCACAGACATGCCAAAGACCATTTGTTGGACTTAAGGACCTTCCTCACCTCAGCAGGTAGTATTGTCCGGATGGGTGCTTGATGTTTTCCCTTGGTTTTCAGCCCCAGACTGAACTCAGGGGCAGATCTTCATGGGGACGAAAGATGTCAAAACCAAAGAGTGAAGCTAGTGGCTGTGGAAAATGAAAGGGCTTGTGAGCCTGTGTTTGAGCCAAGGGTAGAGCAGGCAGATTCAGCAGGAATTGAAAGGAGATAGCTCCGGGCAAATCTCTGTGGGCAGTTGGGTCCTGTCCTGTCTCTGCTTTCTCCATGATCTACAACATGCTCTGAAGGCCTCCTTGACTGCCAGATGGGTTTTTCTGTGTTCCCTTGCTGGAGCTGGCAGTTCTTCATGCTTCATAAGCACAGGTTTGTATTTTGGAGCAAAGCAGGCGATTCGTGTGCTGAGGAACCCAGGTGTGAATCCAAAGAGCAGAGTCTGCTCAGGTTGATGCCCTGCAGCATGTTTGGATGGGAATTGTTCCATACTGCTACACTTGGGTAAGAAAAGCAGTGGGAATGCAGTCTCTTCGCTCAAGCTTGGATTAACTTCCTTGGGAAACACAAAATGTTCTATTTCCCAGAGCTTTGCAATAGGAACAAATGAAAGTAAGCATCCAATTGATTTCCCTTCCTGATTTTCCCCCTGGCATCTCAAGCTGAAGTTTGGGAAAGGATAACATCTACCTACTCTGTTTTGCCAGACCCTTGGTGTCTTGGGTGGCCCATGTTGGTGCTGTGTGTCCATGTGCTTTGGGTGCCTCTGTGCTTGGAAGGGTTGGGTAATTCAGGAGCCAGGCTGATTGAGTTGAAATTCAGTCAATGCCTGATCTCGGGGCTAAATCAATACCAATTAATTCTAAAGTACAGGAGGGTCTGTAGCACATGCATCAGGCTGGTTTCTTTTTGTGATGGTAGCAAACTGCAATGGAGGAGAAAATTGAAAACAAAGTGGAAAAGAGAAAGATGGTAACAAGTACTTGGGTGCAAGAAAAGGAAGTGACAAGAGAGGAGACAGTGTAGAGATAATAGTGAGAGGGACATGCTCTGTCTCTCAGAAATGCCATCAATAAACATCTATTGTAGAGTAATTCTGTGTAGGAGTAATAATTATATAATCATGACCTTGTGATGAGCTATTGCAGGACTCACATAGATTTTTCAAGACTTACTGGCCTCTGAGCATGGACAGCCCTGTCAGTAGCAGAGAGGATGAGCTTTGAAGAGTTGTGCGTGGGAGTGATGTAGAAGAGGACATGAGGAGTGGTTACACTTTCCTTGAGGGAGAGAAGGGAACAGCACTGCTCTTGCTTTTCCCTCCCCCATGATTTCAGGCAAATTCAGTTCTTGGTGGCAGCTCTTCCACGGGAGTGGCACCATCCTTGAGAAGAGCTGCCTCTTGGTGTGGTTGACAGCTGGAAGTTTAGTTAAGGGAGCTCTCCAGAAGGCCCTCTGCTCTGCACAGGGCACCTGCACGGTCACCTTGCTCCTCTTTGTTCGTTACTGGGCTGTCTGGAAGGAACTTTTGGTTGGCTGATCTGACGTCACTCAAAGATGAGGGGAAACATGATAATGAGATCTAATTAATAATGAATGAAATGATGGAATATAATTAATATCAATCAAGAAGAATGTAGGGAAAATGGGTCTTGTGAGAAATTCTTTTTCTCCAAGTTTTAGAAGACACAGATATCTGAGTAAATGCGATAAGTGTGGTAGGGTTTTGTCCTAGAACAGCATGACCCTAAAAATGTGATTGTGATAAATGGATTAAAAACTTGCTTCACATATCAAAAAGCAGTTGTCAAGGAAAAACCTGAAAAGCAGGAGGGCTCTCTTGAAGTCCTCGTGGTGCTCAGTGTTTTCATTTGATTTGGAGCAAGCATGAGTTTAAACCTCACTTAATTCACAGGTGATGTGGACATTAGAAAGAGAATGAATAGTATTGAGGGTGGGAGAGCTGTATAAAGCTGTCTGGAGTTTTGCTTGCTTTCTCTTCAAATAAAATTAATTTTCTTACATATTTTTTAATATAAGGTTCTGCAAGGTGGTACCAGCAGGACAGGCAAAGGACTGCACAGCCTCCAGGTGAGGTGTGATGTGACCAGGGGCTCGCTATGGTCTTGGGAGATGCCAGCAGAAGTAGTGAAGATGAGAGTACAAGCTGATTTTTTCCTCTGCATGCATTTCTGCACTAAAATGAAGACTCCAGTTCTATTCTCAAAAGGGTGTTTAAAACCTGGGGAGATTGTTATAAAGATTCTAGGCTAGGAGAAAAAAAATGCCAGAGCATGAGAGACATAGAGATCTCCGTCTGTTTAACTTGTCAAAATAAGATTGAGAGATAACTCATCTGCACTGCAGAAAAGTCTTCATCGTGAGAACAAAGCAGCTCTTGGGGTGGAGAAGGGCACTGAAAAACCTGATGTGTGAAAGCTGAAACCAGGCAAACTTAAGCCACATCTCTAAATGTCAGGTAGTAGATAAACCGTGCAGGCAAATGGCAGATTCTTCATCTCTCGATATCTTCAAACTGAGAGTGGGTAGTGTTTCAGAAGATATTCTTTAGCCAAGCATAAATTGTTTGGCTGAACAGAGCAAAATCGAAGCACCTGTCAACACTGAGAGCTTGGCAGTGACTGCTGGACCCTTCTGGTTGTTAGCGTCAGCAAGGTGCTGTGTATCTTCATCCTGGATATTTGACCAAAAAATTTCTTCTTCCCAAGGTCACCCCGAAGTAAAATCCTCTCTTTGTGATGTGTTGCACTGCAGACTTGACTGACTGCTTAACCTCTGTTGTTTGCTGCTTAATTGGAAGAGGTGCAGGGAATAAATCTGGTGACGCTGCAGAAAATGTCGATAACTGCTCTTACTTGTTTTAGATACCACTGACAAATTAAGACAAATGATTTTGCCAGGCAGCACCCACACAGATGCATATCATTTACCTTCTGATTGACAAAGGTGTCGAAGCACAGAGATTTCAGGAAGGGGAGGAGGCACAGCCCCTATGCCATGCTCCACACTGACCAGAGAAGGTTAATGGTAGGTGGCTGTTGCTTGGCTCACAGATGAGTGTACTGTCATCCATATTTATTTCCTTTCTGAGTGTGCTGTCCATGATCTGTCCTCCTCTCCCAGCTGATGGGGGGTGGATAGTTCAGGAGCTGTATCTCCTTTCCGATGGCATCTCTGGTGCTTATGGTGATCTCTTAGCCTGTTTCAGTCATGCCTCTGGCTTGCTGTGGTTTGGGAGCTTGCATTTTTGGCAAAACAAATTATTTCCCTTCTGTTCAAAGGAAACTTTCAGCTAAAAGGGACTGTAGGAGGAGAAAGGCTGGAGAAACCTTTCTCCAGAATCATGAGAGATCATTTATAAGATACAGGAGTGGCTGTGCATCTCTGTCTGGAAGAAGAGGCAGGAACAAAGGATTTTTGTCCTTTATTCCCATTTTCTTGTTTTACAGAGATTCTAGATTAAACTTTTGCCATTTTTTCCTTTTCTGCAGAAGCAATCAGGACTACTAGAAAATGACCCACCCAGCAGTGGAAAGCTGTGCATGTGGTGCTGTACAGCTGCTTGCCCTGTGCCAGCTCTGGTACAGTGTCCTGGTGCTCCCACAGCGCTGCCTTTCCTTGCCTTTGGGCCCTTCTGCCTTATTTCCCTGGCTTTCAATCAGGAGATGGTTGATAGAATAGAGCAAGCACCTTGTGTTGCTCCAAACCCTTGCACTGTCCCAAGCCTCTCGTTTGTTGCCAGCTGTGGATGAATAGTCTTTTAATTTTGAGTGTCTCCAGGCACATCTCATTAGACTGGGGAAAGAAGAGATTTTTTTAAACAGATGTTGCATGGTTGGGCAATGGGGCATTTTTAATATGTTTCCTCCATTTATGTCATTTGATGCTTTGACTCTGGCTGCCAGCAGAGCTCTTGTGAGAGCTAACCTCAAAGGGCAGGAGGATGAGTGCTCTGAGTGCACGCGTGAAGGAGGGATGGGCACTGGTGCGTGTGGATGGCTCAGAGATTGTTTGTGGAGGTGAATTCGAGACAAGTGGACCATCAAGTCTGCCCTCATGGCTGTGGGATGTGCCCTCAGAGGCACCTACAAACCCCATCAGAGGCTCCAGTGAGCTGCACACAGCTAAAGAGGGTGCATCAAAGGGAGCTGCTCTGCACTCACTGGGAGAATAGGCACGGCCATTTCACAAAGCTTCGCTTGTGTTGATGCCCATATTGTTATTCTTGCCTGGAGGTCTGGATTTTGAAAGCACATGAGAAATATGTTTTACATTTGTGTAACTTCCTGATTTATACAATGTGCTTCATGCATTGCTCTAGGCACACAGACAGTACAAACTGTAGTTAATGTTAACCCAGAACGTGCAAATTCGATCCCCTTAGCTCATAGGGACATGTGTACACAGGCTGCACCATATGTGGGGACAGCAGCTGGTATAGAGCCCTGGGGCCAGCACGTTTACCCAGTTGGAAACCTCATGATAGTAGAGGAAAAGGTACTTTACAGCTGTATTTATAGGAGAATTTTTGTCTTTGCATTTCCATGTAGATATAATTGGAAAAGTGGGATAGGAAGCATTTCTGATACTGAATTTTTTTTCTGAAGTCCCTCTTCACACCAAGATCTAAAGAAAAGTATTTTAGGTCAAGCAACCTGCTACAAATAACAGTGTATTTTAGGCAGGTTATTACAGATACCCTCATATTTCCAAAGTAGTTCAGAAAGTGATTCATGAGAAGTTCCACCTGAATATGAGGAAGAAATTCTTCACTGTGTGGTAGCACTGGAACAGGTTGCCAAGAAAGTTGTGGAGTCTCCCTCACTGGAGATATTCAAGAACTGTCTTGACGCAATCCTGTACAGTGTGCTCTAGGATGACCCTGTTTCAGCAGGGAGGATGGATCAGATGACCCACGGTGGTTCCTTCCAACCTTACCTATCCTGTGATTCTTTGAAAGATTTGCTTTAATATTTGGCAATACTGAGTTTTCCAGACTCAGTAGCTGGGTCGTTTCTCCTCTGGAGGTGGTACTCAAAAAAGCTGGAAGGTTTCTGAGAGCACCATGAGTGAGGGATTTGTTGCCTGAATCCAGGGTAGTGACTGGGCATCTTTAGAGGCTTTAGATAATTTTGCTTCGTTCGGAAAACTTGTAGCAGATGTGTTTCAGGATGAGTGCTCTATGTGGGATGAAATCTGGAGCTTCCTAACACCAGCTACAGCAATTAATAGTAATGGTATTCATTACATATTCATTACATAACATGGTTTGTTCTGAGAAACAGACTGCTTGAGATGGAGGATGAAAATAGCAGCTGTTAATTTCAGAGGGCTGAGCCTCTGAAGACTGCACCCAAGAGGAACCAGAACCTACTTAATTCCCTCTATGCTGTGGCTGAGGGCGTCTGTCAAGGGGAATAGTCCTCTCCAGGGTTTTCCACTGCTGGTGCCTTTCCAGTGCCACCAGGGAACATTTTGGCTGTGCCCAACTATTCCCCTGCGGCTGGTCTGGGAGGGCTCCTGCTCTCACAGCACCTCTGGTGCTGCCTGGCCCTTTCTTCCCCTCTGCTCCCTTAGTGCCCACCAGGACCTGCCACTCTTTGTGCTGTTCCACACAGCCTGAGGCAGTGACATGGGATTTGGGAAAGGCTTGGAGGCATCAGCTGTGGACCTCAGCTATGCCCATGGTTGCTGCTGCTGTGTTCCCTGACTGGGTAGCTCTGGGTGTAGCCAGCTGGTGTGGCTGCCTGCTCAATGGATAATTAATTGGTACAAATGGTTGGAGTAGGTAGGGAGGGTGTGCATGCTGTGACTGTGTGCTGGGCCTGGAATGGTGGAGCAGTGAGTGTGTTCCAGAGGTGACTCAGGAGCTGCTGATGAAGCAGGGCTGAGTGAGGGAAATGCTGCATGACCGATGCCAGGCTGGTCTTCCAAAAGACCTTCTCTGCTTCTCCTTGGCTCTGCCAGTGCAGTAGGAATGGAGGCTGACTGCCTTTTCTGCCCTTGTGTTCCTAGATGGTGATGGTCGGAGACTGAAAGGAGCCATCCAGAGGAGCACAGAGACTGGCCTGGCTGTGGAAATGCCCAGCAGGACCGTCCGTCAGGCCAGCCACGAGTCCATCGAGGACAGCATGAACAGCTACGGATCAGAAGGAAAGTAAGTCATCAGAAGGGAGCTGGCTAATCACTCGTGGGATGTCCTGTCCCTGTACCTATTAATTTTCCTCCAGCACGATGGACAATGTGTTTTTCTGACTGGCCTGTGCTGTAGGTGTACTGCCCATCCAATTAGAGCAGATCTTTCTGTCTGCATAGCTGGCACATACTCGGCTGTTTATATACTTTCTTTAGTGTCCTCATTACACTGAGCTGAAGCAGATACCCATTACTTTTAACTGCTTTGCCTTTGCATGAGTAATTCAGGGTCAATAGCAGCGGCTCATTACTGCTCATAAATTACAAGCCAGTAGTTTTTAATGTTGCACAATAGTTGTCCATTTCCACTGTTTCAAAATAGCCCTTTGGTTTGGGGCAGGCGGAAGTTTCAAGGTGCTGTAAAGGGTGAAAGTAATAAAATACATGATAGCATAGCAAAATTCTGATATCAAAATACGTCTTTTGGAGCCTGTGTGTACTTTGGTAAAAAACTTTATTTTGTTTCATCTGAGATACAGTGTCCTTAAAGAATGCCTTTCAGAAAAGATTTTTGACCCCAAGAGAAGTTATAACACGCTTGAATTTAGACTTTATACCAGAATGCAAAGCAGGGGATCTTTAGGCCAGAACTTTGGGACCTGATTTGTCTCCAATTCTGGTTTTTGTATTTCCATTACTTGAAGCCATATATGGAAATTTAATAATTTTACTAAGATGATTGTTCATGGGAATCTTTGGAAGCAAAAAACCCACAGTATTTAAAGAAGAAGGCAGTACATACCATCCAATTTTGTGCTTTCTAGGTGTGAGGCCAAAATGTTTCTATACCTAAAAGGTATTCTGTTTAAGCCAAGGACCACACTTGGCATCACACTGTATGCTCTCTCTAGTCCTGTGTGATATTCCAAGTATACTGTACAGCTAAAATGCTGAGATAGTCCAAAGGCACTCTCAATTAATGTGATTCTGGTGTTAAATAAGTAACAGGCTGTAAATTAAGAGAGACTTTCTTTAGCTTTGGAAGTAGGCTAATCCTGGAAAGGCATCACAGATCTGTGCTGAAGGTTCAAAATAGTAATGAGGCACAGACTGCGATAGCAATCTTGTCACTCAAAAGCTGTGATGTACCTTATCTCTTCTGTGAGCTGCTGTCTCCAGGGAAATATTCCTGCTACACCAGCACAGTCCTGTGGCTTGGAGTTCTGCCTCCGCTACTAGATGCAGAGGATTAGTGATTAAGTTCAGTCCCTGGGCAATGCGGAGCAAGAATCTGCTTTCATGTAGAGCAAAATTCTTTCCTTTTTCTATTTACGTAGCTTTCCCTCCTGGGAAGGGGTGTAATTCCCTGAATGGTCTGTGTCCTCTCACTGCATACAGCAGCTGCTTTGTTGGGCTTTCGTGGAGGGGCAGTATTTCTGCCAACAAATACTGCACCCCTACAAGTGCTGCCTCACCCTGAAGGCAGGTGACAAGTAGCTATCAGCTCAACAGGAGAAGGAAAAGCCTGTCTTGCAATCCAAGAACAAGCCTGACGTTTGGTATTCCAACCTTGAACGCTGCCAGAACATCCTTGCCAGCCCCTCGGCCAGCGATGGGGCAGTTTCTTCTCTTCTCTGAAAAGTGTGATTAAGTGGTTCCTGAATGCTTTGTTCCTAGGTGGGATAATTAATCGCTTCTGGGAACCCAGTGGGAATTGCAGCTATCTGTCTGAGCCACAAGTGATAAGCAAATAGGGCTGAGAGTACAAAGAGCTAAGAGGACTCAATTCTCTTGAAACATGGTGGGAGGGGAGTTTCTCTGCTTTCTTTTCCTGCAGCAAAGAATGGAATTGTTTGGGGAATAGCTTTGAGGAGCAGAAATGTGTTCTCCTAAATCAGATTTCTCTTGACCTCTCTCCTTCGCTGTAGCTGTCTTCCCAGGGAGGCAGAATGAAGATTCATATGTCTCTGTTAGCTGCAGCAAGTTGATTTTCTTTCTAATAAAAGCTGGGTTTGTGACTGGTGCAGATACTCCCAGGTCAGAGAGTTTTCACTAGTGACTGTCAAACCCATGGTTTTCAGCAAGGCAGAGCTGTTCTAGTTCTTTCCACCCATGCATCCCTTTGGTGTGTTCGCACCTGGAAGAAGATGGATTCAAAACCTCTCAACTTCCGTGTGTTTTTATAATCCTTATCAATTTAAGGACTAGAAGGACAACTTCCAAAGGTGGCATGCTGAAGTAATCAAAGATTTGGTGAAACTTTGCTGCAGCAGTCCTAAATACTTGCCCTCAGTCATACAAACTGCTTTTAGAAAGTGTTGCTCACTGACTGCTTTTTCATGTTTGTTGCAGGGAGCTGGTGGTAGCTGTCACAGCTGGTGCAAGGTTATCATAGTCAAAGAATATTCTGAAGTGCATGCTTTTGAGCAATGCTGCTTTCATGTGAACACCAGAGTGCCTAAAATCCAGACTTTTTTTTTTGTGGAGAGGCTTATTATGCAGGGTTAAACCTCTGAGGTATGCTAGGCCTTCTTTTGAATGCTTCTTTTACCTGAAGATGAAGTATACTGGAGACTAGCTGGGCTAAATGATGCATCTCCTGGAATTAAAGCTCATACAGCATGCCAGGAAACACTGACATTGTCAACACACTGCTTCATGTAAATTTTTGCCAGGCAAAAAGTCCTCCAACCTTCTTACCCAGATTTTCTATTGCACAGTGGTTGTGCGCTAGTATAGGAGATGAACATAATATAACTCAATGTGAGACTTGGTGGAAGGAGAAGTAGGTATTTACTCTGAACAAAACTGTTCTCAGTCATTCCCGTGTGCAGGTTTCGTTCCCTCACGCTCTCACCACCCCAGGCAGGCACCAAGCCTCATGAATCAGGTGCTGGAGCCAGGCTGGTTGTGTGCTGCAGGGAGGACATGGGACACCATCTGTCAAGCCCTCGCTGTGTCTGCTGAGTTGTTCTTCACAACAGACTGGCTCCTAAGACTATGTTTTTCTTACACTTGCTAGGACTTACCTGCTATTTTGGAGTGATCTTTCACCTCAGGGTCTTGCTCTTTTTCCATCTCTGTAGATCCCAAGCAGCACTGCCACCTTTTTGTTCCCTTTTGGGGGGGATCTTTATGGCTACAGTCTGCCCTCAAACAGGGCATGGAAGTGATGTGCTCTCTAACCTTGTCTGTCCTTCCCGTCATTGGAGAACAGATCTGCTGCAGCCAGGTTGGTTGTGCTTTCACATACACAGATGTTTCCATTCACAATTCATCCGGAATGATTTTAGCACTGGTTACAAATCTCTACAGCATTGAATATTTTTTCCTGTGTCTATACTTGATTTTTTCTCAAGATTTGCTTGAGAAAATAGTTGCCCACTGTAGTAAGTGCCTATGGGGTAGTCTCAGGACACCAGGATTGCTGCAAGGATACAATTCCGAATATAGGAATAACTCACAAACAACCCTGTGAGATTCAGCAGAATCTCAGCTCCATCCTGGCTCTTGCATGATCTACATCTTGTTTTGGCTGGGTTTTGCTGCAGCTGCACGAGACCATGTACAGCATTCAGAAAGCAGTAGATTCTGGACTTGCATGTAACTTGTTCCTGCCAAATGCTTTTCTTCCTGAAAATGGAGCAGAAAGATAAAAATGGACCTGGAACAAAAGCCTGCTAGCTACCATAGTGCCTAGTGAGTGGTACTCATGGCGTTTTTGTTCTTGCTGGCTACTGCTGAGATGATTAAGTTCTGGAGAGATCAGGTGATTTTTACCTCAGAAAAGCACAGCAGGTGGTGACAGACAAAGATTTGGAGGATTGTTCTTGTATTATCTGAGATGAGTGTGAAGGTCCAGCAAGGAAGCATCTTGTTGTTAGCCGTCTCACCTCTCTTCTCCACCGCGAGGACAGTGCTGCCTGGGCTCTGACCTGTTGTGCCTGGACAGGAGGCAGGACACAGCCTGGCACAGGTGCCACCAGCACGGGCATCTCGCACCTCTTGGCTTCCTTCTGTCTCTGGTACCAGTTCTCCTGCTGGGCTGGTGTGAGCCGGCACTGGGACTTAGGCTGGGGGAGCTGCCGCTCTTCTCTGCTTCGCTGTGGAGCAATAATTAACGGGAAGCAGGAGAAAATACTGGCCTGGGTTGTGACCACATGGCCACGTGAAAATTCATTTCCCTTCACCAGAAATTATCCATCAATATTCAAGAATAACCGAAAGACTTGGTTCCTGAATGCCCCATTCAGGAAATTCACGTTGCAGCTATTCCCTGAATGTTTCTTTTTGACTTCCAAAGCCAGGAGACTTCTATACACTTTTATAACAGATTATCTTCAGGCCTCTTTTTATCCGAGTCCTTTAAAAAAATGTAATGAAACGTGTTGTTAATATCAGTTCAGGATGTAAGAAATTGGTGTCTTTTGAGATGGAAATCAGGAAAGGCATGGAGATTATTTCTGTAATATATCAAGAAATTCCTTAGCCTGTTCAGCAACAGCACATCCTTTTGTGCTGGCAAAGCTTGACCGGCACAGCTCGGAAAGGATGTGACCTTGAGAGCTGTAGTTACAGCAGGAAATTCAGTCAATCCCACCTTCAGCAACCTCTTGGGAACAGACAGAATTGCTCACTGAAGACAGGTAGCTATCTTTTATTCAGTGCATCTGACATGACTAGTGATAGCTAAAAATGGAGCTAGCCTGGCAAGGTGGGGAAGGGAGTGGGGGAGGTCTTTGTACAGAATTCACTGCACGGTTTTTATAGCACTGTTTCAGTGGCAGAATTCATACAGCAGAAGGAACGGGATACGCGAGCGGAGTACAATGTGTTACAGCACATAAGACAGCACGTCACAGTGCTAAAAATGCTGCAGAAAGTGGAGTGGCCCAGAGAGAAACGGAGCTTGTTGAGAGGCAGAGTTGGAGATCTTGCCTGGCGGAGGAGAGGTGTGCGGTTGGTTGGGGTTAGGGTGGGTTTGGGTCCTGCAGGGATAGATTCTCATGGAAAACCTTCCCAGCCGAAGTGAAGGCTCCTGCAGCGTTCACATCGACTTTGACAGGTTAAGGGGCTGTGTGCCCAGTCCCTGGACAGGGCAGCTGGATGCATATTCCTCATGCATAAATATTTGAAAGATGGAGTAATGGGCATTGGCAAGTTCTGCCTTCCTCCTTAGCTGATAGATATCTGCTTGGCTCCTGCCTGCAAGATGCGATTTAAAAGACGTTAACATGCAATATGGATGAGTGTGATTGTTACACAGAACATTACTGCTCCCTGAAATTGGAGTTCTGATGGGGTTTTTTTAATGCTCAAATAAAATAACTGTCAAATATGTTATCAGTCTCAGAGGAGACTTCCCCCTCCCCATTTCTTCTGGCTGAAGGAATGTGTTGCTGTCCCTGTTTTTTAAAGACAGAGTTGGAGAGTTTAGCTCCGTGTTAGATGTAGATGTGTGGTGTATCTGTTAGTTCAGCTGTGCAAGTCAAACTACTGAGATGCATGACTGTGTTTAGGCAACTTGCTTATTAATTGCAAGTTTGTGCCATGAGAGGACAAAAAAAAAAAAGCCTTTTTAATTTACAAGAACAGAAGAATAATTTCTGAACCCTGGGCCCAGACACATCCCATGCACGTACAGTGGAGCAGCTCTTTAAGAATATATCACCTCTGGAGACTTGAGATGACGGCAAATAGGTGTTTGTGTGGATAGTGTAAATGAATCCATGAAAAGAGCAAGACAAAATGTTATCTTCTGAAAATAGCTGTTGTCTGGGTGTGCCGAGGGTGGCTGTGTTGAAGCTGTCTGGCGTCACCATCTCGCTGAACCCATGGCAGTCAAGGTGTGCAACCTGTGAAACAGAGAGGCAGAAATGGGGATTTGGTCCAAGGTGGAGGACACAAAATTCTCTTCTCCTGAGAGAGTTCCTGGACAAAAGGGTGTTAGACCCAGCCTGTGAAGGGAGGTGATGAATGCCTTGCTCTGTATTTCTTCTGCACAGGCACAGGAGCAGGTGTGTGGCCATTACATGTTAGTACAATCAAGACCAGTCTCAAAGTCTTATAAGACTTATAAAAAAGTATGGTATCAAGAGGAAAAGAAAGGGAATATGTGGTCTGTTTTTCAAATTAATAATTCACAAATGATGTTCAGGACTGATGTGTAAAGAGGAAGGACTGGAAAAAGCTTTGGAATGAAAAATTAAAACAATGCACAGGAATAAACTCTCAGGGAAGAATTTTAAGAATAGGTTAGAAAAGCAGCTGTCATGGATGGTGTCAATAAGGCTGCTCTGGCCTTGGCACCTGGGTGTGGACTTGCTGACCTGTGGAGATGCATTCTGACCATACTTCCTGCGAGTAGTACAAGATTTTGACAAGCTGATTCTGCAGATGCTCGCAACAGCATAATGGGATACCTGGCATACAGAGTCCCAGAAGCAATTTAAAAATAGATTTAGAAAAGAGGTCAGACAAACTCTGCACGGACAGGAAAAGAAATTAATGATACATTTTCCCTAAATGTGTCTGCCTTTGCACACTGCATGCTAATCAGTAGCCACCAGTGGGCCGGAGTGCAGGAGGGACTGAGCAGAGCCACACAGGCTGTGTGAGAGGGATAAGCACAGCTGCTCTGCATTTTCTTCATAGCACTTTGCGTTGATCAGTGTTGTCCATCTAGGTATTCAAATCCTGATCAGTTTACAAGCAAACTCTGAAAAGCTGGTTCTCCATCCAGTCATGTGTAAGGGGCAGCTGCTCTGCCATGAAGGAAGCAACTGCATGATTTGCACACAGAGGGAAAGGACACGGATCTTTGCAAGGAGTAGGTCAGGAAATGCTGCTACCCTGAAAGAGCAGAAAAGCCAGCAGCTGGCAAGGAGCCTTTAAGCCACTCTTAAATTACTCTACAGAGGACTGATTCCATACACCCTGACCTACAGCATGCAGCACAAGAACACAGTCTTCAGAGGCTGCACAGATTCCCCAAATAATGAGGATTAGGAATGTTGTGTTTAAAAGAAGAAGGTCTGGGCAGTTTCAGCCCCAGTTTGAGCACACAGCTTCTAAGATCCATAGAATGTAGAATATGCTGAGTTGGAAG
>VYZR01029830.1:0-24432 GCA_013400675.1 Oxylabes madagascariensis
TGGTGGCTGTGGCTGAAGAGAACCTGTACAAATCTTGACCTCGGGCAAGCTCCTCTCTGGGCTGGTGCAATGTGGGGACAGTAGAATCAAGGTCTTGTGTGTAGAAACCAATGCCTGTCTCAAGAAGAAAAGTAATTTGGTGGTGTTCGATGTATCTGCAAAGAGAGGCTACGTACCAAGCTTGCTCCTGTGGGACCTCTTCTTTTGGCATTGCTTTAGTCTGTGTTATTGCAAAGAAGTTATAAAAGTCAAGGGCATTTAATTGTTCCAAGTTTTAAACAAATATTGCATCCAAGGAGCTGGAGTGTATAAGATTTTGCTCACATGGTACACTTCAGTTCCTGCACTTAAACACCATTTTTTACCTGCAAAGTAATAGCAGCAGCTCTCCAGATGGCAAGCCTGCATGCTTAGCAAATATCACATTTAATTTATTAGAGTGTGCTGCATTCCAGCAATTACTAGTAGCTGCCAATAGCAACATGTATCTGACCTAAAGAAACATCAGAGTTTTGTGTTCTGTTTGGAGTTACCTTGTGCTTTACTCCCACTTTGGTAGCACCTAATTTCAGACATATGGAAACAGTAATTTCACTTGAAACAGTGGTTTCAAATACGAAGTCATCCAAAATGTCAGCATCTGAAGGGTATTACTCACTACTCTGAAGGGTATTACTCGTTTTCTTTAAAGCACAGCTACAAATTCTGTGAGTGCCACTTTTTAGATTTTTTTAAACTGTGATGTAACAACTGTAACCCCTGATTCAAACCATGTGTCACACTGTCTATATACTGCTTTCTCACACTTCAGACATTTCAACACCACATGTGCATTTCTGGGCACAGTGTTAAGGGCTTGCAGGATTTTGCAGGATGCTGGGGCCTCTCTGCATGCTGCTGGCAGCTCACTCACTGCTGTCTATCCCCTTGGATGAGTAGTTTGTCTCAGGTGGGGCTTCAGGTGGTGGTGACTCACCCCAGATATCACTGGAGTTTGACACATACCTATGGCTTATTGGGCTGGTGGTTTCTGGTTTTACCCTCTGTAAAAAACAGGCAGTGCTGATCCACCTGCATTTCTGCTGATGGTTATGGTGCCAACAAGCCCTGATTCAAGGCAGCAGTGTGCAGAACCCCACAGTACTCAGGGGCTTAGGGCCTTTTCTCAGTATGTCACCTGTCTTAATTTGGGTCAAAGGTGTATCTGCTTCACTTTTTATTAAAAAGGAATATCAGACTTTTTGCATTCTGCCCTGATCATCATGAATCATCCCTTAGATGCCTACTTCAACTCCTATGACAAAAATCCTCCCTCATCAGAATTTGCCATGTTGTTGTTCTTGAGGAGATTTATGATAGTGTAGAAAACAAGCTGACAACCCTCTAGGTTCGTTTCAAAGACCCAAACCTCAGAAATGTTGAAATGGCTCTGGGAGATGCCTTTCATCCTTCTGTAGCAGTGTGGCTCTGGGTTCGCCTTTGCAGTGGTGGGACTGGGGTGCTGAAGAGCACTGGGTGAGCGATACTTTTGGAAGGTGGCACCGTGCTGCAGTCACCTCAGCTGGGTGCCACCTCAGCAGAGGGAACCAGATGAGGTAATTATGTCACACACCATGTGTGGCACTTGGATGGTCTATTGGTGGATAGAATCACTTCATCAGGGACTTGGCAGGTCCCCGCTCTTCTTTGCTACCTGTCCCTAATGCTGTGAGTCCACTGGACATGGTTATCTCTGATATGGATGTGGCTTCAGCCTGAGGGCAGGCAAGAGATGGAAGATCAGCAGCCCAGTGGTGGGATTAGGAAGAAAAGGACAAATCTGTGCAGAACTGCCAAGCAAAGAGCTTGAAGGCTGTACTGATGTCAGGAACACTGCACTAAAATGCCCTGGGTTTGGTCTAAATGGTTTTCTTGGTGGAAGTAAGCCTGAGTTCACAGGTCAGCATGTGCCCAGAGACCTCAGGGGCTCTGCTGAGCTGAGCCCCATACAGGGCAGCCTGGCTGCAGTCTGACCTTATGCAAAGAAGAGCAACTGTTTCAACGACCAGCAAAGTAGTCAGTGATTTCTCTGCAGGTATACAGAAGCCAAACAAACCAACTGAGCCTGCCCTCAGTAGGGAACAGGAAAGGAGGCAGAAGGTGGGTGCCCACCTCCTGCCCTGGCATCCCAACCTTGGTACAGCCAACCTGGGTTTCCAGCTAGCTTCAAGCATCTGCCTATTTGAGGAGTTGGATTTGCAACATTGTGAAAGGAATGTTGCAAATTCCCATGTCAGGGAATAATTTTGGATCCGCTGCATGCAGAGGGGTCATTATAAACTTCCCCCATGCTTAATATAGTGAATTAATTGTTTCACAACAGCAGTTTGTTTAGCATAGGCAGAAACCTCTAAATATTAGTCTTGCATCACCAGTGTTTTAAGATAAAGGCTATGGCCAAGTTTTAGCCTGAATCATATCAAAATGCTACAAAAGCTGAGTATTTTCGGGTTTTTTTCAGTGTGTAACCCTTCAGCCACATTATTGCAAGGGAAATCAGAGCTGGATTCACCAGCCAAACATAATCTGGTCTAAGTAAACAAGATGCAGAAATAAACTCTTTCGGCTTCATGCTCAGACAGGAATACTAATTCTACTAGTATGCATAAAAGGCTATCTTCCCTCCCATAGTTCAGTTCATATTAATATTTCCTTTTCAACACACTAATCTTAAAATTATCCTTGGCTAGGGATCATTATTGAGGGCTCATCCACAAGGGGCCCTTAGCAGATGTTAATTCTTTAACTGTGAGTGATAGTGACTGCCCACTCTGCAATGCAATTATCTCATTCACTTTACATTCCCATCTGTGGTCAATTCAGATTAGCTCGCCTGAGTGTCCCCATTTAGACAAGCTCCAGGATAAAAGAGCTTACTGAAGCAGAGTCTCCTTGACAAGATTTTAGTAAATTAGTAACTTATTTTAGTGTTCATTGATTCAGAATACTGCTAATAAATCACTTGGAGACCTCAGCTATTGTTGCTGTTTGCTATTTATAGAAGAGGCCTATTTGTAGTTTGACTCTATTCCAGCAACAAATTCCAACTTGCTTTTAACTTCTGAAACATCACATTACTACTGTTTTGCTGTGAGGTGCGTGTCTTACTGAGCACTTCATTGATCTTGTGCCTTCTGTAGCGGAAAAACCTTTGTATGTTTTGCCTTTCTTTGTTACTACATGCAGCCTGCCTCTCTTCTGTGAGGATCTGGACACCAGTCCTACTGGTTTTACCTGAAATTACCTGTGTAGAGCAGAAGTACATTGTGTATTTCTACTCAGAAGTCTGACCATGACAGACAGTGACTGGTTGTAATACTCACCGCTGAAACAAATAGGAGTTAAAAATGGTCAGTAACTTTTATTTTTGAGTCCTGATTTTGGGTTGTAGAAACTTCAGCCTGGTTGGATTTTTTACCTTTTAGGCCCGAATAAGCTTAGTTTTCAAGCTTGTCATTGTTGTCCGTAACTAAAACTACATTTTAGTTGTTCTTCAAGGACCTTGTGGGTAACAGATTTGAGTTCAGTCACTTGCAGGACTTTACAAAGAACCTGGGCAACTATGCAAGAATAACCTCAAAACAGCCTGGGATGTCAACCCATTAGAGGGCTATAAACATCTTCTTTAATTGTCCTGTGCCACTGACTTCTGCGCAGAGGGAAAACAAAGGCCCAAACTGATGAGAAGGAAAGAGGGATCCTGGCAGGTGTTCAGCAGTGCTCAGGATGTGTGAGAACATACTTAGGGAAGTATGTTTTGAGGTCCCATCTCTACACTTTGTAGAAGTGCACTTTGTAGGAGAAAGACCTCTTTAACACCGTCTTCCTGATCATCCTATCTTTGGAAAAACACAAATTGTTGGGCTCTGTTCAGAAATGCCGTGCGCAAAGGAGAGTCTGTTCAGCTAGGTTGGGGTGATGGCCAAATCCTGTCCAGCTCTTTGCATTGTATCACTAAATCTAGCAAGACATGGGAACTGTTGTTTCATAAGCCCAAGAATAATGATTTCTAGGAGAACAGTTAATGAGGTGATGTAAATGAGGCTAGGCTGGGGTCAATAAAATGATATAGGAGCCTAGAAATCCCGGGCTGTGTCAGCTGGCAGTCGCAGCACACTAGCAGGATACTATCTCACACCAGCCACCTTGCTGATGGCTGTGGTGAAGTGCATCCCTTAGTTTGGTCCTCAAGCTTTCCTTCCTGCAGGGAAGCCCATCTTCCCAAGCACTGTGGGGGGTTTCCAAGCCAGTGCAAGTTTCCACCAGTGGAGGAGAGGAGATGTTCCCTTTAAATAATGGGACAGCAAAAAGCAAATCAGGGGGAAATGGGAAACTTTAGCTTAGTTTTCACCTGTGCCTGGAAGGACAAGAGACAAGAGACAAGAGACAAGAGACAAGAGAGACAAGAGACAAGAGCCATTCTGGGCACATGTGGAGATGAACCTTTGGTCTCTGACAAATTTTACCATGAAAGATACTTTAGAGTTCAGTCGCAACAGGACTGGCAAGGGAACCAGCACCTTCCTTTTCTCTGTGTGGAGCACCAGGCATGATACTGCCAGATCTGTGGGCCAGGTTGTGACAAATCCCTCCCCCTCTCCCAAGGGCCATCACAGAGGAGTGACATGTCCCCTATGAGGCCTCCTGGATGTTCAGCATCTCGGAAGGACAAGGGCACGTGAAGAGAAACCTGCCCCATGATCCTCTGCATGATTTCTCCCATTGCAACTAGCCCATAGGATCGCCTCCTTCCTGGATTTCCCAGTGCTTTTGGCACTTGGGGGTTGGCCCTCTGCTTTGCTGGTTCTCGAAATGCAGCCGCCTCTGGGATGGAGCATAGCCAGTGTTTAACAGTGCATATCGGCAGTCCCCTGTTTGGAACAGCAAGTTTCTAACAACTGCTTCTGGATCGACCTCCAATTACGGCTAAAACAAATTATTCTTTGGAGGGAGCTTGACCAGTCTATGAAAGGGGGAATATTGTAGGCTGCCAACAACAGGAGCGAATGGGTCCCAGGGCTCCAGGAGACCCTTTCCAAACTTCTTATGTAGGACGTGAAGAGCACTGTACCCACATGAAACAAGAGGAATTTGGGTAGGCAGAATTTAATTCTCTAAATTGGCATCTGGCCTTGTTAGCGGGACTATTGCTTCCCTTGAGAAAAGTGCCACGGGATTTTAATGGTGCCTCCAGAGCCTCTCTTCAGGCACTGCACCCCACTGCTTCATTTCACAGTTCATTTTTGCATGAAGAGAAGGCTAGCTCACTTATTCAGCTCCCAGTTCTCTGGCTGGAAAGTAGGACTGCCATGTTTCTCTTTGTGATTCCTGGGTACAACTGGTTACATGGCAAGCATGTAACCTAAAGCAATGTATTGACATGTCTCAGAGGTTTTGGATCAAAAGCTCGTTTGAGATTAATTGCCATGCAACAGTGAGTGTCGGTGTGAGATACCCAGGCTAGCAACATTCAAAATCCTGCACAAATGGTGAAGTTCTCACATTGTCTATGGGTAACATTTCACAGGAAGAAAAGAAGTTAATGTCCAGAATCTGGTTTACTTGATGTATATGCTCTGAGTCTTTTACCACCAGTCTCTCTGCAGCATCCCTCATTCCAGTAATCAAAATCTATAGCTATGGGTTGAAAGAGGGGTGCTGTTTCTTGTGACCTTTTTGACAGTGTGTAGTTACATATAATTCCAACAGGTGTTCTTTTTCCGAGAATTAAGTGTAGCTTATGGTAGCAGGGTAGTTCAAGCATACAGTCCTATAGACACAAAGCCTTTTCATTATAAACAAGAGCAATTGAGAAATATTCATGGAATTGTGTTACTCTTAGGCTGAAAGAAATCCCCTTGATCCTTAGTACCATTGCAGTTACTGAAACAGTTACTAACCTGCTACCTTTCAGGCTTTTGCAGTGGTGTGTTGTGCTCAGAAGCTGTTAAAGAGGTTATTCTGCCGCTCTGGGGAGTGAGCTGGCTTTCTTACAGCCCTGCCAATGAAGAAGCAAGTCCAGTCCTTTGTTTGGCTCTTTGGAGGTAGCTCAAGGTTTTTTTGGGTCTTCCATATGCACAACAGGTACTGCCACGAACATAAGGCTGAGAACATAAATCTTCTTTGGGGATAGGGAAAGGAGGGGAATTGCTGGAAGGAAGAGTACTTAAATATCATCTTTCTTGCTGATGGGTCGAAGGACTTCATATCATCAGCTGAGATGTGCTGGTTCATTTTCCTGACTGGGCTAGCACAGCCTTGGACATGGTGGTTCTAAAGGTGAGAAAAAGGCAATAATTGTTTTCCTTGATAGTTCATAGCCAATGGTATCATGCATCTGGAGGGTTTTGTTAGCCAAGATACTGAGTGTTTCTGTCTGTTTGATGTAGTGGTTAAGCAAAATGGAGCCATTGTGGAATAAATTATCAATTATTGGAGAAGCACTATTAATTGGAGATGAAGAAATCCAAGAGGTTTGAGCTGTAGTGAGATTTTTCTGATAAGAACATTACTTTTGTGATCATTAACTGCATGAAGACAGGAATGACGTAGCAGTGTTTCATTTTCATCTAATGAAATTTGTGTGCTTCAGTGTTGAAGAAAAGCTGAGAAGATGGCTCTCATCTGGCTGATTACTGCCAGAGATTTCGATGATCCTGGAGAAATCCCAAGGCTCTTCCCTAGCTCTCCTTGTGCGTTTTCCAGTCCCTCACTGATCAGCTGCTGCATGCAAGCTGGAGCTCTTCCTGTACAGCTCCTCACTTTTGAGAGTGACAGAAGAATGCTTTGAGTTTCCCAAAAGATAAAAGTTACCTTGGTATAAATTAATTTGCAGCAGCTGATTATTTGAAATAGTTGGATTTTCCTCTTGAGGTCTTTGTTAGATTGCATAACTTTTGAATGGTGAGGCAAGGGATTATTTACCTTGATTTATGTGCTGTGAAACACTGTAGAAGCACTGGAGGCATGGGCCAAATGCTGTCTTATGTCAATTTATATGGAGGAGCCTTGTAAAGGCTGCTGCAGGAATGCCATTTCTCCAGCATCTCAAGGAGCTTGGGGACTGCTGGTGGTGGTACACAGTGGGTTTCTATCATGGTTGCTTGGGGATGTTGATCGAGTGCCAAACACTGTGGCCTGCAAGATTCCAGTGTGATCTTCCTGTCTCTGATGGTCTTCTCTCTGCAGTGGCAAGGCAGGTTTTCCAATTTCTATTGCTGTTTCACTTCATCCAGGTGGTGCTGAAGTGTGCACCATGGGGATGGTCAGAGCTCTCCACGAGAAAGAGGCTCTTCTTCCCTGCAGTCCACTTGGTCTGACAGGCAGAAAAACAAAGAAGTGTTTTAGAGGAGCTGGTGGGCAATACCTGCCCAGCTTAGGCTGATGAACTTTCCACACCATGTGATTTATTTGCAGCATCTGCCAAAAGCATATTTGTCTTTTTTTAGCCTAAGGTCACTGCAATGAACATAGCACAGAGATGCATATTGGTTTCTCTCCTAAAATCTTGTTGCTTGGTGTGGTAATACATGAAATAATTCTGTTTTGTCACTAGAAGGTACCAGCATTGTGGATCTATCAGCCTTCTTCACAGGGGTTAGCAGTTGAACAGGCTTGATTTTATGAAGCAATGAGATTGTTTCCTTAAAGCTTTCAGGAGCTTAACACCTTTAAGATGTATCTCCAAAAGGTGGTTGAAGTTAAACAGTGGTTTCAGAGGTTTTTAGAGCGGACTGATGGGCAGGGACATGGATACACATGCAGTGCAATGGCACAGGGCCCATTTCTGCAGGGAACTAACTTTGCAAGCAAAACATTCCTCTGCAGACACAGCTGTACCCTCCAAGAAAAGCCAAGGAGAGCCTGGCAGATTTACACCACACTGATGCAGAAAATCCCAGAAACTAAAATACTGGCCAGGAGGGTAAATAGAGTTGCTCCCTATTGAAAGTAGGAAACAAAAGAAGCTACCTGCAGAGTACGTGTCTTCCTCAGAAGGCATACGAGGGCAGGGAATCTGCTGGCTGTTGCCAGCACTAGGTCTGGTGTTTAGGCCGTGTGTCTGACAGTAGGTGTGCCTGAGCTGCTCCTGCTGAGAGAGCCCTGTTAAACCAGGCAGCTCCTGTGTCTGAGGCTTCCCACTGTAAAAAGAAAAAATATCCCCAAAGGTGTCAGGGCAAGTAGGATTGTCTCTGTTCCCAAAAGTACCAAATTAGATTAATTGCTGCAGCTTGAGTCTTGCTGCATGGCACAGCAAACCTTGAAATCAAGACATCCTCATAGTAATAGTAAGACAGTCTCACCTCAGTCTTCCCTGCACATGTTGTGGTGTGAGAAGCTTCATTACTCTTTCCTGGGAAGGCACAGGGGGACAAACACGGAACAGTCTTAGCTCCAAGGTTCCTCTGCAGCACAGAAGGTGACTAAGCAGGGGTGTGGAAAAGAGGGGTGAGAATGCTCTCTTTGAAGGGGGAGTACCTGAGTGGCATTGCATTTCTGCAGTTAAATTTACATCCAGCTCCATCAGTCAGGCTTTTGTGGTGATGATGAGCTTATTGCTCCTAGTACATTTCTTGGGTGGAAGTTGAAAGCAGACACTGTGGCAGATTGACAATTGGCACACATATTGCATCATTATTAATATTTTCAGTGCTACAAACCAGTCTTATTGCTCCCTGGGAGCTTTCCATGATGTTTACCAAGAGAATTGACTACTTACAACTTTTACATCTATTGAGCAGGAAAGCTTAATTGCCACAGTAAAATTTCTCTACTAAGCTTCTCTGAACAAGACCAGCCAAGGCTGAAAGCAGTTGCCACCTTTGGGTAGTGCCTACAGGAGAGTTCCTGGGCTGTTGGACGGGCTGGACTGGCTGTGGAGGGAGGCCCAGGGGGACAGGGTGCAGGCAGGAAGTGGCTGGGGGATGGGAGAGGTGTACCATGCAGCGAATATAGCATGGACTATCTCAGCTTATGCCATTGTTTGAAGTGACAGCCAAGGCCTGTGAGACAAGCAGATGTGAGGCAATGCTGGGTACATGGCTGGGAATCCCAGGACCAGGATGTCAGAGACAAGGGCTCGCTTTCATCTCAGCCTCAGCACCAGGCAAGTAGTGCCTAACCTCAGCTGCTTGTTGTGCATGAGGGAAAATTTTCAGGAGGCAAAGGGCTGACTTCCTGGACATGCTGGCAGATCACCACCACTTCATTTACTGCCTACATTTTCAGAGCCTTGTCCGGCCACCAAATAAATCAGATCACTTCCAGTGATGTGGAGATTCCACAGGGCCCCAGAATACAGGCCAATTAAGCACATTTATTTAGTGCCTACATACCAAGAGTCACTGCAGGCTCCTAATGCAAACCTTAACTTTTCTGTTAAACACTTACTTAGACATCATACGCCTTTTGTAAAGCGGTGCACATCCCTCATTGCTTTTGCTGTCTATCTGGATAGACAACAAACTTTGCATTCTTTTTATTCATACTATTTTTTCATTTGTTGCAGTAAAATGCATTGGAAGGGATAAATCTACCAGCAAAAATCAAATAAACCAGTACTGAATTTATCAAATGCCCATGAGCTAATTACATGAATCACGAATGTGGATATGTCATTATTGTAGAGTACTTGTAGATACATTTTCATGCATCCAGGTCAGAACTCTACAGGGTAGAGTTCGTCAGTCTCTTTTGGAAAGAAACCACACATCACTTCATGCAATGTTACCACCCTGGTTTTCATTTACAACCAAGTAAAAATGTGGTTATGTTTTTAGTATTTGTTTATTGCTTTTATTTCTGCCGTATTCCTGTTTATTGGCTTGTTCCCTTGTGTATACGATTCTTGAATCTTCTATCCGTTTGTTCTCTCTGTTTGTAACTTATGGATGTTGCCATTGCATGAACCATCTCCTGCTGCCTTCTGGGCTGAGGCCAGGCTCCCTATTGGAGGTTGGAGTGTGGCAGCTCTGGCCAGGTGCAGGGACCCAGGGAAGGGACACATGCACAGCAGCTGGAAGACCCTGTGCAAAGCCTGTGTAATTGTGCCCGTTTCTGAAGATCTGTGAGGAAGAAACCTTTTGTGGATCACCCATGTCTCTTCAATGTCACAGGCATTTGTATCCCAAAGGGTCCCACTCCATTGCTCTGGACATTTGCATCTTTACAAAGGTCCAGACCCTTGCAGCTGCTTTCAGTGGAGGTGGGTCCACGATTCATAGAGAAACCTTTGCTCCTGGCAAGTCTTTCATTGGTTTTGTTGACTTCCTCAGGCAACTTTGATTTCACAGCCTATTTTGTTACTGTCAGAATCATTCATTAGCATTTTCGTTCCCACTAGAGAGATATATATAAAGATGTCCTTTCATTGCCTCTCACGTGTAAACGTATTAGGGTACTTCTTGCAAAGGGACTTTATGTATTTATATATCAAGGTCATTGTGGTGCAAGTGGTTACTTGAGTGCACCATGTCCATGGCTGCTGCTTTATTTATATACAGGGCTACATTACTGCATCTGTGAAATGGTGAGGAGCTCAGGCTTCTTCTGCCACTACAACTTGTGAAATAATCAACAGAGCAAGAGTTGCTCATGACAACCCATAAGGAAATCGAAACCCTGTGGGAATGTATTAGAGGCTGTCTATGTAATGATGTGACCAGTGGTCTGGCTGAAGAGCAGAGTAGTTTTACTCCATGGCACATGCAAGGTACTGTGAGACAGCTTATCCACTCCTGCTCCCTTGGAGTGGATTGGGCTTCCCCTGGGAGTGGAGTGGGCTCCCTCTTGCCACCAACATGCATTGCTCTAAGAGGGTCAGGTGAACCCAACCCTCTTGAGGCATAGCAGTGACATTGCTCACTCAGAGACTGCAGACTACAGCTCCTCTTTGCCTGTGTAGAGAGACCACCGCCATGCCAAAAAAAAAAAATCTCTGTGCAACTTTTAAGTCACTCCTCAACTGATGTTGTTTCATGCAAAGGTTGCTTTTATAGCACACGGGATCCAACAGCATCATTCCGTATGTCACAGAAGGAACATTACCGCAAGGACTAGACGTTTTGTTTCTTAGCGGTTCTATTTGCCTCCTGGTTTGTGACATGAGTTATTGCTAGATACTTAATTTTAAATGGAAGCTGAGATAAAGATTCAGTTCCTAGGACTGTATTTAAGAAAAATCCCGAATATCGTAAGATTTTTTGTGAGCTAGCAACACTGGGAATGAAAGCATCTTTCTGATAGGATATAATATGGATGTAAAACACAGAAATGCAGGGGTGCTTTAATGTATTACTTCTGACTTGTTGAACAAAATATAATATTTTAATTAGTGCGTACATTTCAGAACTGCTGATGTACAGATCAGGGCCTCCCACACTGCTGTCATGCATGGGGCTGACTGCTGCATAAGTCACATCGTCTGCCTAACGTTGTGATGCTGGGTTTTGATGTTTTGTTAGAAGGCCTCATACACAGAGATGGACTTGAGTGGGAAAGACAGAAGTCTGGTGAACCTGGGGTGCTTACTGGTGAGGCTTGCTGCCCACAGAATGTCTGGGGACCACTGTGCAACACAGTCCTGGCTGGACAGTGGCACCAGGGAGACAATGGGCTTGTAAAACCACAACATCAGATGCACACACATGTTGACAAAGTGTTCTTTCCCAATTTTTCCTACACCCTTTCCCTACACTGCTAAAACTAAACAATATTTTGGTTGAGGAGACCTCTGACTGCAGAAACTGGGAGTTCCACCAGGATCAGAGGTGTGAAAACCCGGTCAGGTCTGCTGTGCAAACCATCATTCATTAGTAGAGAGGATGCTGAAGCCCTGTGCCCATCCTATTGGTGGGACAATTGCATGGAAAAGCCCAACAAGCGGTAAAAGCAGGAAATCTGGCACTGGGTATGTGTGTACATGTGGCTGGGTTGCTGGAAAGCACAGGGGTGCAAACCCATGGCAGCTGTGTAAGACCAGTGTGGCCCCATTGATGTGCAGACTCCGGAGACCAGCTGGGATAAATTAGTAATGTTAATGACTGAACAGGGAAATCTTGCTGGGAAACACATCCTTATCCTTATTATACAGTGTCTGAGAGCTTGTAGAATCCCAGCTGAATCTGCTGTGGCAGAGCAGAAAATTGCAATTTGTATGATACCCTACATCTTATAATGACCAGTTAGTATTTTGTTAAAGCAGGGCTGCCGGGGTCTGGGCTGGAGGGATGGGGTTTACTGTCCTGGCAGCACTGAGACCAGGCTCACTCTGTTACATGGCTGCAGGGTACAGTGTAGCTCCCCAGGCCAGGGCTGTTGCACACAGCCAGAGAAATACAGAACAGGCAGGGGGGAGCAGCTGAGAGCCTGCAGCCCTTGGGAATCACAGATATAGCTCATGTTTAGCATCACTGTTTTCAAGCAGCCATAAAAAGAAATGTTTGTAGCATTTTAGGGTCTGAGCAGGAATACTGGCTCCATTGAAATCAGCAGCATAACTCCCCCTGAATTCCACACAGACAAGATTTAACTCTGTCAGTGCAAAGGCACTTGGGGTTATTGATTTCCTTGTGATTGTCTTTACTAGAACCACAAACATCAGTCACATGCATAAAACAGGGAGAGATAAACAAGGAAAACTGAAAACATGAGAGGAAAGTCTGCAGCTCCATCTAGCATAAATTGTTCCCATTTATATAGTTTCTTCTCTGCTGTCATCTGAATTAGGACAAACAAAGAATTCTCTGAGATGCAATTTATGTAATATCAAGAAACCCAAAATGCTAGTTTTTACCAAAAATTCTTGACCCAGCATTTTCTATCAACTCCACTCAAAGGAAATCAATGTCTCCAGAGTGGATTTTTTCCAAGGAATTTTCTTTCCATACATGAAAGCATCTTGTGTTCGCAAAACCACTAGCAAGTAAATGTGATCAGAATGGCATTGATCTAAATTCGGGTAAATAAGGAGCCTTGGGTAGAGGTGCAGGACTTGATAATTGGGGTTCACTTGGGTTTCTATTGATATCTGGTTTATATTTTTATTTTAGGGAAGAATAAAAAACTCTGTATATCCCTGAAAGAGAGGGGGGAAAAGACCTCTTTTGAAATGCGTTGCTGTTTATTAATACCCCTCATCAAACTCAACACTTCTGCACAAGGAGCATGCTCACCAGCCTTGTCCTTGGACCACCTTTCCTAGTTAGCCTTCTCCCTTATCTGTGTCTTTCTGGCAGAAGGTGCTCAAATACCTTTGGGAGGGAGTGTTTGCAGGAGACCAGTGCAGAACTGCATCCATGATGTGTTTGCCAGCATGCAATGCCCAGCTCCAGCACGGCCAAGCCCTGCTGTCACCAGCATGCTGGTGGCAACTGTGCTTGGCAGGCTGGCAGGGTGCACAAAAGCATGCTGCCGCCATTCAGCTCCAAAACGAGGGCTAAATCTCCTTCCAGGCCGACTCAAAGCTTCCTCTGGCTGGATTCTGGCAGTTCTGGAGAAAAGCCAGGTCCCAGCCAGGAGCAGTGCCAGCAGTGGTGGGGCTGATGGAGGCAGCAGCTGGTAGGCAAAGCCTGTGGGCAGGCCAGCTGGCAGCACTGTGGTCATTATTTCCAGGATCTGTGGATCCAGGTCAAATGAAAGGGAAGCCTTCATCAGCTGAAGCATATCAGCTGCTTTCTTTGGAAGGAGTGGATTTAGGAGTAGGAGGCTGTGATCCCTGATAGTGACAGCAGCAAGTTGGTGCCTGCCTCTTGCTGGGCAGGAAACAATGGTCACCTCCTTGCTGCCTGCAAGAGGCTGGCCAGCATTTTGGGTGGCATGGATGGTTTCAGTGGGGCAGCACTGTAGTTTGAAGAGGTTTTAAGTCACTGCTGGGAGTAGTGCATTGAGTCATTAGGCTGCATCAAGCCCCCAAGCACTCAACTGATTTGGTCAAATGTTGTTTATAATTATTGTAGGTCATCAAGCCATCGGTGACTGTTCAGCAAAAAACTACTTAACTAATCAGAAAGTGTCACTGTAAGTTGAATGTACCAGTAACTAATATATGTCATAGTTGTTTTATGTCAATGGTAGTCATATAAAATATATACTGTTCCTTGTTTCTCATTGTAGGCAGTTAGACCAAAAGCTTTGAAATAAGCCTTTTCAAGAAAATTGGTTATTTTTATCTAGTGCTCTCAATATTCAGCTTGAGCAAATATTTATCTATTCAATCAGACTGAAGTTAAAATAAAGAATGAATGATAAGTATTTGTTTAAACTTTGGAAGCCCCCCTCTTTCTTTCTTATCTCGGTTTTCTCAGTTACCAGCTTGCTGTCACTAATTGCCACACCTAATTACTTTTCCACTAGGAAGCAGCCTGGAACCAAATATTTGGAAATATGAGCTGCATTTGTTTAAAAATACACCCATTCTGGGACAGGGAATGTAAATGAAGAGTCCCCCACATGCGCATCAACCGGCTCCGTGCTGGTCCCTGTGCTGGGCCACACCACATAGCAGGGGCACCCACCTCTGATTTGAGTTAATGGCAAAAAGTCACTTGACACTCATAAGGTCCCTACTTTTTGTGGCGAGGAATGTAAAGGATCATGGGGAGGGGGGAGAGGTCACTCTGTGCACACTAATTTGGAGGTGGATTTGCTGCTCCCACCCCTTGTAGAGGGGGAAGAGCATCATGAGACCCTGATGCATGCTCCCAGAGGATGCTGTCATTGCCATTCCACCCTGTGGCCCATCCTGGGGCTGGCTGACATCCTCCTTTCTCCTTCACCTGCTGTGTTTCTCTGCCCAGGTGATCTTCCGAGCCCTGTCACCACCTTACGCTGTGGAGAACCCGTACAGCGTGGAGGCCCAGGCGCTGCTGAAGATCACCAACCTGCGGGTGCAGCTGCTGCAGCGGCAGGGCTGCCCCTGCCTCCTGGCCAGCCCAGCCCCACAGCTCCCACCATCCCTGCACTATGCCATCTATGACTTCATCGTGAAGGGCAGCTGCTTCTGCAATGGCCATGCTGACCACTGTGTCCCTGTTGCTGGATTCAAGCCTGTCAAGGTGGCTGGTGTTTTCCATGTGGTATGTACATGCACCCAACAATGTCTGCACCGTAGGAAAGCAGAATTTTAAAAACAGTAAAGGACAGTATAGAGTATGGTGTAAGTCCAAGTATGTGATATTTGATGCATGTGTGATGCCCAGGATTACAAGAACAATGAACAGAAATGGTCTTTACAAAGGAGGTGGTCTCCATGTGAGGCTGAAGTGCTGAACTTCCTTTGTGCCTTGGTGTGGGACTCTCATGCTTCAAAGGTGCTCCACAGTAATTTATTTATTTTATCTAAATCTTTAAAAATAATTCAATTGCTGACACCCATCTTTCCCCAATTGCTAACTTGCAATAACACAATATCTAAAGGATAAAAAAATGCAGGGCATTTTGGTAACAAAGAAGGAGGAGAACTCTGAAGATACGAGGCATCATGTGACTACCATTGCTTCTGGAGGATCCAAGGATATTGGGTTGGGTCTTGAACCAAGGGGTTAGAGATGGGTTTTGACTGTCACTCATGGGCTTTCTATTGCACTTTGCAATACCTTTCTCTGGATAAAAACCCTCTGCTCTGGTTTCAAGGGGACTGCCATCACAAGAGCTCTGAGCTCAAATTCCTAAGGACTCATGAAGACCTAAACTCCAGGGAAGCAAGAGCCACTAACCCATAGGCCAGGTGATGGGCACAGCAGTGGCCAACACGTTGGAGACCTGTGGCATGGCATGCCTGCACCCAGCCAGTCCAGGGACACTTGCTGCCCCCAGCACATCTTATTCTTTCTGCTCATCTAGGCTGGCTCTGAAAGCTCTGGCTTTGCTGGTGGAGGAGCAGCAGGGAAAGACAGAGCAGCCAAACATACTGCACTGAATAATGTTAGAAAGAGAAAGATCATAAAAAAAAAAAGAAGGCAGTTAGTCAAGGTAAGGAGTCCAGCTCTTTGGGGAGCTCTCATTTCACTTAAATTACAGCCTCAGACATGAGGAGGATGTTTCCCTTCTAATAGAGCTAGCCTTGCAACATCTTTAATATATACCAGTTTGAAAACATGCAGCGCTGTGATTGATAAGACTGTTCCAAGTAGCACTGCTCTGCTTTCTGCAGATATCCCCTTAGTGAAAGTCTTTGAAAGGAGCTGTTTCCTCAGGATTATTTTGGTGGGATACGATTGCATGGGAGCGTGCCCTGGAGCACCACTGAGAGTTGTAACAGAGCCTGCAACCAAACAGGCTTCCAGTATGGCTACAGCCTATGGCAGCCATAGTGTGCAGGTAACAGGCAGTGCTGTGGGAAGGAAGCAAGTGCCAAAATCACACTGAAAACAGAGCAAGAAATAGCAACAAACCCCTGCACTGGCCCCAAGGGGGAAATTCAACTCCGGTTATAAATGTTTATGTGGAAGGAGTCCCAAAGGTGACGTTTCTACAGTGAGGCTGACTCATTTTGCTGTGTCATAGTGTGTTTTACTTACACCTCATGTCCCATGAGGGATGTGCCGGTGTAGGGGTCACCACAGTCCCATGGTTGGCTGGGAGGGTCAAGGCATGGTAAGATCTTTCCTTTCCCAATACTAGTTTTTCCATCATAGAGCTGGGGAAGTTTTGGCTGAGCCCAGTCCATGCCAGGCTCCTGTGGCATGAGGCTACTGGTATTTGGGGACTGCAGTGGCACCCACTTTGTGCAACCCAGCCTGGGGTTTGCCAGTGCATTGTGTCAAGATTGGAAGAGAGAATTATTTCCAAGGTGATAGGAAGAATTCATCACACACGTGAATGAACAGAAAAGGGACAAAAGATTGCAATGTCTGTGGCTGTTTAGGTGGTAGAAGTCAGAAAACTTCTGAATAGAGTAGGATTTCAGAGGGAGCATTTTTATACATTTCAGCTGAAAAACTCACAGAAAATATAATTCTGAAGAATTACGATCAGTCATTCAAGAGAGAGATGGAGACTTCTGTATAGTCTTTATGTAACTCTATCTACCAAGGGTTTTATCAGAACCATCAGTATAAAACTGAGGACAACAAAAGCAGGGAAGCACGGTATCATTTCACAACACGGTTATAAAATCTGGCTCTGTTTTTATGCTTGTGTAGACAAGAGCACTCCTGAAGAATATGCTCTAAGTTAGAGTTAACATCAAAATTTAAGCATGTTTAAGGTGATTTAATAAAAAATCCAAACAACTTTTCCAGAAAATATATGTGCAAGTTTTCTTAACCCCCTACTTGTTCTCAGCTTACAGGCAAAACCCTAACTGCAGCCTTAGTTTCAGTCCCTGCTTGGCCAGCAGAAGATGCAGATGTGATAGATTTATTTTTTTCTTGGGCTGCTCTGGACAGTAAGTGGGGGTATCCCAGCAGCACTGGGCACAGCTGCCAGGTCTCAGCCAGATCTCACAAAGAAGCATTTCAGCCACCTCACCCAGAGACGATCTGACCAAAGAGCGTGGGTATGTGAGAATGCTGGGGGCTGCTGCTCTGGCAGGTTTGATGCAGAATCCTGACCCACGGGGCCAGGATGGTCAGCTTGGGACATGGGCCCAGCTTGCTGCCACAGGATTCCTCCCTGTGTTTTTTTTTCTTGCGATCTCAGCAAATTGTGTGTTGAGAAGGTGACAGTTTTGAAGATAAATATTGTGAGTGGCTGAAGTGAGGCTAGAAGTCCACTTGGCCATGAGATAATACTTACCTGGGACATCCTTGGGGTATGGGGTTGGGAACAAACAGGGTGGCTTCATGAATAGAGGGGCTTCTTCTGCCCTGGCAGAAGCAGCTCTAGCTTCTTTTTCTGGGATAGGGAAACTTCCATCTGCAATCTGTCTGAGTCGAAGTTCAATTTTACAGAGTCTGAGAACAGATTTGTTTCTGTGCCCTCATCACTGTCTAGCTGCAAAACTCTCCATGATGCTCCTCTCCTCCTGGCAATTCCCACACCTACTCTTTCTCCTAAAAGAGAATGGAATTTATGTAGGAAAACTCTGGTTTTGTTTGAGTGTCAGAAATGCCATGTCAGCCTTCAGGTGAATTCTGAATATAGAGGTGGAACTTCTACTCTAGTGGAACGTGTATTTCCATGAGCTCCCCAGAGAAGACCTGGCTGCCTAGGATGGCAAGGGTTGCTCCTCATGGGTAGTATGGTCCTCACTGTCCCTTGTTGTATGCCTGTGTGCAACAGACAACTGTCAGGTTGATACAGATACACTTTCTCTCTTTCCTACTTCTACCAAATTTATTCAAAGGGTCACTACTCAAATCTCATCAGCAACAGCTCAATGCATACCCAGGAAAAGATATGCATATACAAACAGACCTCCTACCATACCATGCTAAGCAGTTGATCACTTTGTGAGCTGCATTACATGTCAAACCACAAATATGAGCAAACAAATGAATTCACATGTATAGGAGATCCCTCCTGATCTTCAGTGGCCATGAGAAAACTACTTTTTCCTCTGATCTATGGCAGAGGAGCTTCTCACCCTTTGCCAGTACCTCTGCACATGGAGCCACTGCACTGCACGCTTGGCCTCTTCCCAGCTAAAGCATCCCCATGGCCTGCTTGCAGCTATGGCAAGTGGCATGCAGGAGGAGAGGCAAGCATTGTGCAAGCCTGGAGGTAAGTAGGATTTTGCAATTTAGGACTCCAAAGTGGGGAAAGCAAACCCAGAGGTACCTAACCTGGGCTGTGCAGTTCTGTCTCAAAGTGAGAGCTGGAGTTCATCCATCTCAGACACTCCTTGGCCCTCCCTGAATGTGGATTCCTGCAAGTTAGCCAGCTGATCTCTCCAGGCTTCTTCCATAGTTAGGAAGGTTGGGATCCTGGGTGGATTAAGATACTCAGCTAAAGCACTTCTGTGTGGTTAGGCAGGGTGAATATTCCTCCACCCCCGCTTCCCATGTGGCCAACCCAGCGGCTGTTATAAATTGTTATCATGCTACTGAAATCAAAAGATGTTCAAGGTCTTCCAGAGCAACGCTGACAGAAGCCTATTGCACAAGGAATTAAAAAACCCCCACCGCACAGCCCCCACACCTTGGACAACAAGCTTTGTATTCTTTCACAAGAACAAGATAGTATATGAGAATTTTCTCATGCATAAATTTGGTTGTCTGGTGCTTGGGAAAAGAATATCTCCCCATGTGCTGACAGCCACCAGTAGGCATTGGTTCTAAAACTGGCACAGCAGTTCAAGCACAACACAGTTTAAAAGCTATAGTTAGAGGCTCAGTGTGAATGCTGCCATTTTCCCTTAGGCTAGCATCATACCCATTTTCCATTAAAGTTAAAAAAAAAGAGAGAGAAAAGAATACAGTTCTAGCACTTCCAAAAAGGAAATTCTATTAAAAGCAGTTGCCTCTCCCAGCTATTTAGACTGTTTAAGCTATCGGGTCTTTGGGACATTGATTTTCTTTTCATGTGCATTTGTGTTGGACTCCATATAGTGGGTGAGTTCTTACAATAAAAATCAGTTCATAACAGGTGACTGAAAGCATTTTTCTCCCAGTGCAGCATCCTTGATCACTGTCCAACATTTTGGAACATCATAAATATGGGGAAAAGGATTTTATAGGATTCAACTAAAGAAAAAGCCCTATGTATTTGCAATCTGAAAGGAAGCGCTGGAAGGTTATAATTTGGCAACAAAAGCCTCGAGAAGGAAGCATGCCCTAGCAACTGTCTTTGTATAGAGAAATCAGTCGCTCGTTTATCTTACAGAAGGCAACTTTTGTAACACTGTTTGCATTGTGCCTTCTAATGGCTGACATTGCAACAGGGCTGTCAAGCTAAGAAGGGGAACAGTGTGAAAGTGAACTGGGATATAAAGACCCCATGACAAAATGAAAAATGTTGTAAGAAGGCCTTGCTGCTTAAATGAGTCAGGAGCCGTGTGAATGCTTAAAGCAGTGAGACATACTGGGAATTGTGTTTGTGTACTTAGTGATGCTCCATAATGACCCTAGTGGGTGCACCTTACAGCTAACTAACTATAAGTTGAGGTGAATGAAAAGGGAAGAAAATATGTGCTCTTTCTCCTGTCAATGTACAGGGATCACATTCTGCCTTCAGAAAGGTGCTGAGATGCTGGAGAAATCCTGAAGGCCAGGTATGTCATTTCCCCAGACTACCTTGTGTCCCAGCAGAGCTGCTGGGCTGGTATCTCAGCCCGGTCTCCCAGCTGCTCTGTGGCATGACAGTGTATTTGCATGGCAGACCAGTCTTGCAAGTGGCCCTCCTACAGCTCTTACAGACATTAATTTTGCCTAGTGTAGACAGTCTGTTGGCTGTTTATCACCTGCTGCCACTTCTCCTTGCATTACTCCTTGTCCTGTCTTTCTCATATTTCTAGCTCTCATAGTATTTCTTTATAACTAAAAAAAGTACGTCTACCTATGGGCTGCAAGAAAGGGCTTGCTAGTATCCACCTTTTTTGTTGTTTCCAATGCATAAAAATGTTTGCTGTCATGCTGGAATTATGTAAAACAAAGAAGATATTTTCTTCAGTGAGATAAAGCTATGTTGGAAAAACATTTTAAAGCAGAGCTGGTTTGGGTGGTAGTCATTGTAATGCTATTCTAAGAGAACAAACACATCAGCCTGAGGCAAGGTTTTTGAACCACCTAGGTCTGACTTTTCATTACACTTCTGTGAAAAAGGAATATGGAAAAGAAGGTACTAACTAAATGGTTGCACTGAGAAGCAAGCTGTTAGAGACTCTGTTTCTCTCTGCTCCCTCGGTTTGACTGCCCATTTAGCTGTTTAACTTCTTTGTTAGTAGGTCTACACCCCACACTCTGCCTGGCTAAGAGGGATTAGGGCCACCATGAGACCTGAGGGGACCTTGGAGAGGTAAAGTTTTCTCAGCCCATTTAAGTAGCAGTGCTGTAAAGGCACAGCACCATCAGAATTGGGAAACCTGCTGCCTTATCCAAAGCTTACTCCCAAAGATTGGAGTCTTTTCTGGGTAGCTGCTTCTGATACAGAAGCAGGGTCAACCAGGCCATTGCATCCCATGCGTCTGCAGGTGTTCACCCAAACACGAATCCCACTGAGATTACGAGTCCCCAGCCCTGCAGCGAGCAGGGGCACACAGGTTTGCATAGTGTGCATTGCAGGCTGGGCTACTGAATAGCCACGCTAGGCCGTGCCCAGGTGAGCAGAGGGCATGTGGGATGCACAGTGGGATCTGCCCTTGGAAGGGAGCAGCTGATGGAGGCTGGTTGTGATAAACACTGAGGAAAGGAAACTGCAAAGCAGCACCCTTATGATAAGAATGGGGAACATGTTCCTCCTGGCCCAGCTGGATAGCACCCACTGGATCAGGCGGGAGTCCAAGCCTACAGGGCCTCTGTGCTGGTCCCGTGCTTGCCTTTACGCAGACATCAGAATCGTGCCATTCTGTTATTTTTTAAGCTTTTCAGCCAGACCATTTGTTTCCTTTCACCCAGGTGCATGGCACCTTTACAAGCAATCAATACCAGGAGTGTCATGCCATGCTCTGCCTCTACGTCTCGTTAGATAAACACCAGCTGGCTTGATTTGCATCATCTCCAGCTTGGCTCTTTTGCAGCTCTCCTTGCCACAGCATGAGAGATCACAAGCCTTCCATTGCTGCAACAGTTTTTTAATTATATAAATTAATTATATAAATTATATAATTATTTAATTATATAAAGCCTCTTTCCTTAGAGTTCGCATACTGATTAATATTAATATGTTGGTGCACAGCTATTCAGTGGTTTACTTATTAGCTCTGCATGCTAAATTAACAGTGGCACAGCAGATTCTTGGGATACCCATCCTATTCTGTTTCATTCCTATTCCCCATTTTCACCCACCTTCCTTTATTCCAGCAATGCAGCAGGCTCTATTATACAGTATTTGGGCTTTCAGAAAGTCCAAGCTCTTGCTCTTTGGAACCATGAATGTTCCTTGGTGGGGGCATTTTGCTTTGCTTTCTGCTGGTGTCTTGGGATGCTTAATTCTTTGAGGGTTTCTGAGGTGCTGCTGAGTTTTGGATGAGTTTTTGGATTATTAATGCTGAGCAGCCTCTGGATGATTGGTTGGGTCCCCACTGACTCTTTGTGTGGCATTGGCAAGGAGCAAACTGAATTTGGAGGGTGAGGCTACAGGCTGTGGGCACAGAAAGGGGGAGCACACATCCCCACAGTAATCCAAGTGTCCCCATGTCTGAGACAATTTCTGTTTGCAATTCTTCTCCCATGTCCTTCTCACTTTGGCATCAAGATTGCAAAAGCCCCAAAGGACCCCCTGGTTTTGACCATGTCACCCTCTGACTCCTTCTGGTCACCTTCCCTTCCTGATCAAGTATGTCCTGAGTCTGGTGGGTCCCTCTACCCTTACAGCTGGCACAGTCCTGTGAGGGAGGATTTCTGGAGGATGTCTCTGGCCACAGATGTGGTTGAGGCTAGTACAACATCTCTAGCCCTAACCACTCAATGGCCAAAGGGCTTGCAAGAAACTCCTACCAAAAGTGGCATCAAAGAGTTAGGATGCCATCAAAACCACCAGAAGATGACCAGTACAGTTTTAGTCATCTTTTGTTTCCTTGCAGGTGTGTATGCTTTTAAATGTGTGTGAAGAGATTCTGTAACGCTGGTTTGTGTGTGGACCTTGCCTAAAAATGTAGAGACAGAAATTTATTGACGAGTGGTAATTTAGGAAAGAGAGGTATCTGAGAGTTTGAGGAACATTTTGTTGATGGTAGCAAAAATGAAAATATGAAAACACAAAACAAACTTTGAGAACTAAATATACCCTCTGCAAATTTGTTGTTTCTTTTCTATATTTACTTCTCATTCTTTCAAACATTAGCACACATTTAAGCTTATATTAATACAATAAGCCAGACAGACCAAATAGTATCTGCAATGAGACCAACTAATACCTGTGATGAGGCTAGATAGCACAGAAAACAATGTTAGCTTAGTATTTTCACTTTAGCTTAGATGTTTGTGCATTCTGAGTCCATCTGTACCTATCCATTGCTTACAAAGCCCAGGTGCTGTTCTGTATTTTTTTATGATTTGACATTTTAATGTAGCAGGAATGAATTAAAGAGGTTTTTGAAAGATCTTGCTATTTTTGTTTCTGCTTAAAAGTCTTGGAAGGACTTTCCAGGTCAGTTTTGAAATTTTATCTGTACTGGTTACATTTGACTCCTGCAAGATAGAAGCTGAAATCTATTCATTACAAATGAATAAATCAGGATGTCATCATTAGCCAGGAGTGTGTGTGGTGTGTGTGTGCACCTAGGTAACAAGCAGGAGCTGTTTACAACATGTTCAAGGTCCTCTTCTGTTTTGTTTACTGTTCAGGCTTTTCACAGGAACCTTTTTTGTGGCAGCCTCAGCAGCAAGTCATGCAGTTAGGAACAGCACACTTGTAAAACCACAAGTTAAACTGTGTGGAAGGCAGCATTTTCCAGTAGCAGTTAAAGCCATGCCCCAGCTCCAGGCTGGGTCACCAGGCACCCCAACCACCCTGTGTTCCTCTCAATGCCAAAAGCAGCTGGCAGTTGGTGCAGCTCCATTGGTTTTATGGCCAACTTGTGGCATGAGCACAGGACCATGCTGGCAGGGCAGACTGAGCCCCCGGCTCAATCATGAGCAGCAGGCGAAGCCGAACCATGTATTTAAAAGCAAAATGTGGAGCAGAGTAAAGCTGCAAGCACAGGCACATATCAAAATAGCTACAGTAGGTAGCTACCTGCCATGCTTCATGGGAAAAGGCAGGGCCTTCAGTCTTGCCAGCAGAGCCATGCTGCTGCAGAGCTTGATCTTGTTGTATCCAGGCACTGCCGGGCTGCTCGTGCCCTCTGGCTACATCCTGTTTTCTTTGCATTTGCCAACAGGGTGAGTAATGCCAGCGACTGACAGGGCAGCTGGCACTAAGTGTGCTGTGCTGGCTTTTCATCTCTAATTACCCCCTTACACTGGGCTGTCTAGCTATTAAATTATCTGTCATGATCATGTCCGAGTATAGTCAGTCACGGGCCTTGTGCTATCCTTGATTCTTCCTTTGTGGGGCAAAAATTCTACCTAGGATGAGTAGATATTTATGTTTCAGGGGGTTGATTTTCTTTTCTCTCACACTTATTTGTGCTGGAAATAGCTGGGCACACAGAGATGGGTGCTGAGATTGTAGGTGCTATTCCTGCAGTACTGCAAAGGTGTATTCATGTTTATGAGAGAGAAAAAGAGAAAGGTTTTACAGTGTTTCCCAAGGATGCTTTGAATCCTGGCATTTTTTTAATCTCTCCTGGAAATTCATGCTGCATCTGGAAACTGCTAAAGACCCTTTTAGATCTCCAAAAAAAAAAAAAAA
>VYZR01029834.1:1899-12404 GCA_013400675.1 Oxylabes madagascariensis
CAGTCTCCAGAGAGAATGTGTTTCTGGCTAGGAAAAGCCTCAGAATCATGAGGGCTAAGATTGTGATGCTTTCTTTTAGTGGTCAGATACTAGTGGAGGAGTGTTTATGCTTACAGAGACCTTGTGCATGTGGAGGAGGCAACTGAGGATTTACACTACTCAGGAGAATGGCTTATTTACATGTAGCAAGTCAGGTGCTTTTTTTTCTTCTTTTTTGTTCCTATGAGTAAAAATGTGCTGGAAAGGGATTTTGTCACAAAATGAGGGGATAGCAAGAGGTGGCAGCAGTAGAAATACCCCAAATAGATGTGAAAGTCTGCTTGCATCCCTCTCTTAAATTTCTTTCTGTGAGAGAATGGGTACAGAAAGAGCACAAAGCCAATACTGTGTGTCCTACTGCATACTTACCTCAGCTTGCGGTCTTCTGAAAAACTTCTCTGTTCCAGGGACGATATTCTGTATTAAATATGCTTTTTATCTGGTGGAAGTAGGTCTTATCTGATTATTAGGAAACCAAAGTGCGTAATAAAATCCAATCTGTGAGCCCACAGTTTACACAGGACTGGTTGACTTATGTGCAGACTCTAATACATAAATGTTGTAGGAAAACAGGTGCAAATGAACACAGCTGTAAAGTCAAGCTTTTTATGAAGACAAACATTAGCATTATTTGAAAGGTAATAAAAACTGTTGAAAGATGAGAATTTAGTATTACTGAAACAAATCTTCAGTTAAATTGATTCTGAGAGATGGCAGAACCTGCTACTGTCTTTCATCTGACCTGTTAGTCATCTGAAAGTATTAATTTTTTTTCTACAGATCTTCTGATATAGTAAGCGAGGATGTGGGTTCATAATTTTTTATTAAGATTCTTTGAGAGGGAAAATGGAAAGGAAAAAACATACCTTATATTGTTCTTGACTTCATGACAATAAAGATTTCCTTCACCGGGAGCACATGGCATAAAGAATCATCATCATTGCTAACAGAGAGCTGAGATTCAGGAGTTAGTTTTATTTGATTGCCTTCTAGTTATGTCAGCTAACTGCTTAATCTGGTTTTCTGCATGTAATGTGACAGTATTGTGGTGGAATGAAATGATAGGAAAAGGCAGTAGTTAATCTTTACTATTAGTTACTGCACATCAGTGAAAGCTACCATTCCTTGAAAATCACTTCAAAAAATTTGGACAAAGATGAAGGCTTAGATAACAAGGGAAGATGGGCAGAGAGAGGAGTATATCAGCTTGGAGACAGGTATCTGAGATGAATAGTGCTCCAACATAAACATCTTGCTGTATGACTCGGGGTGAATTGCAGGGTTTTGTACATTTTGATGTGGGTCATCTTACCAGATGAAATACTGCAGTACTTGTGAAGATACTTGTTACACCATCCATTTTCCAAAGCCAAACATTTTCAAAGCACTTTTGTCAGGTGGATGCTGAAAGGAATGCAGGTCACTTCTTCCTCTGCTCTCTTCTGGATGTCCTGCTTTATATACCAGTAAATAAACTGTTTTGTCTTAAAGCTTTTCTACCTCTTTCATTTTGCTTTGGCTTGATCTGTCCTAAAGATCATTTGCCTTGTAGCAGAAGGTGGGAACAGCGGAGTGTGTAGGAAGGCTGGTCTGCAGGAGTGCAGGGTGTAAGTGCAGACCATAACAAGACATGCTCGCTGCCAGAGTAAGCGGGTTTGTTCTTTCAGAGTGTGTTGCACATGCAGTGCTGGTAGACCCTTTGTCCTGAAAGATTCCACAAGCAAGTGAAGAACTAAACTGCAAAGTTTTTCAGGAGCATTTGGTACTGGAACAACTTCCCACAGATCATTTGAATGTGAGAAGAATTCAGGCATGCTTAATGACTTCGCTGAACTGATTAAAAATGCGATTTTTTTTTTCCCAGGCAAATTGCAAAGTGTTGAGAAGGAAAACATCTCTTCTGTTTAGAAGCTTTCTTTTATTATTCCTCTGTTCTTCACCCCTGTGTTCTCTGTTATGCTTGTACATGCTTTATGGCTCATACAGTTATCAAGCTGACCCTTCTTTGTATATTGCATAGGAAAAAGTTTCAAATGGTTCAAATTCTATTTACATTGAATTTTCCAGCTTTTTATTCTTTTAAACATCCATTGAGAATGTAATTTGNAGCATTTGGTACTGGAACAACTTCCCACAGATCATTTGAATGTGAGAAGAATTCAGGCATGCTTAATGACTTCGCTGAACTGATTAAAAATGCGATTTTTTTTTTCCCAGGCAAATTGCAAAGTGTTGAGAAGGAAAACATCTCTTCTGTTTAGAAGCTTTCTTTTATTATTCCTCTGTTCTTCACCCCTGTGTTCTCTGTTATGCTTGTACATGCTTTATGGCTCATACAGTTATCAAGCTGACCCTTCTTTGTATATTGCATAGGAAAAAGTTTCAAATGGTTCAAATTCTATTTACATTGAATTTTCCAGCTTTTTATTCCTTTAAACATCCATTGAGAATGTAATTTGACCCTTGATGAATACTGAGATAATGTGAAACAGCAACACATTATACAGCCTGAGCAGTTGAGCACCATCATTTTATGGGGAAGGCTCAGTATTCTGATATTCTGGATTAAAAGCTGTTAGGGAACCAGACTAAAAATTGAGTATAAAATAATAACATCATTTCAGATGATATGCAGTTGCATTCAAAACAACATGGGGAATTCAGAGATTCAGACTGTTTTCTGGATTGATTAATTCCAGTGTGACCCAAATTCTACATTTCTGAAGCTGCTTGTCAGGTTTCTAGTGTTACATCTTTGAAACAGCTCCCACCAAAAAGGATCCTGTTTCTAAAATGTATAGAGATCTGTTGTCCATGTGGCAAACTTGATGGCTGTAACAAGTGCGTGATCCCTCTCTAAGTTTGCACAGTTTTTTCATTGTGCCTGTTACATGTTTGTAGTTAAGGGCAGTACTGTGTGTGTCATCTCTGTTCTGTAGGTTCTGTAGAAAACATCCAGTCATGTACTGCAAGCTCTGCTAACCTGCTAGTTCTCAAATAGAAACAAATATACAAACCACTTTGAAATATAAATAAAAATAAACATATATTTTATAGAAAGAGTTGCAACAGTGCAAGGCTCTTCAGTTAGGCTTCTGTGCCCTTTGCCATCTGTCTGTATAGAAAACCTATGATTAGAGTTTTATTTTTAAATTAGGGCAATGTCTTGATTATCTGGTGTTCAAATAATTGTGATGCTGAAATTAGGATTATTTTGAGAACTTTTGCTTTGTATTTATAGAAAGTTAACGTAGTACATTCTGTTTCCTGAAAGTAATGCCCTCACAGTGCTATCAGAGGCAGCAGTTTAAATGGGAAAACATAACAGTGAAGAAATAAATTCAAAAGCCATTAGGAGAGCTCTCTTTTACATTTATTTCAAATATTTTAGGTGGCAAGTAAGTATCTCAAGTATCTTGAAATTTCAGGAATTTATTTTTTTGCTTAAAATGGTATAATTAACTTTATTTCTCAAATTAAGTACTATTGGCTCCACTACCTGCCCTTCTAGAAGAAATCAGTGATTTATATTTGTTAAAAGTTAGATAACATAGGCTAGCAAGCTTTAGCACACAACTTTTAACAAGGATTTTAATGTGACCTAGTAGCATATTACTCATATGAATGCATCTCTTCTGTATGAGGTTATATTTGGACTTACCATTTTTTTTTGTTTGTTTTTCTGTCTGTCCTTCTCTCCTGGTACCATTTTCTTACAGAGATCAGAATATTCTGGATCCTACATTGGAATATGTTAAGGTAAGTTACTGTTTCTTACCCTCAAAATACTTTCTTTGGTCTGTACCCAGCACTGACAGAGCATTTCCAGTCATTTGTAGGTAAATAGTGCAGCTGTCTGTCTTTTGGTAGAGAGAAACTAAATATATATGTCAGACTGTTTTCTTAACGCTTCAGTGAAATACTTGTACTTTGGGTGTAGGTTGCATTTTTATACGGGGCTTCTTTGGATTTACATGGTGACTGCCTAAATTCTTTCTTTGGTTAGCAGATTAAAAGAAGCTGTATTTTTTGCTTATGGATTTCTGGGGAAGTAAAGAAACATATCTGAAAATATCATAAAAATGTCAAATTTAGGTTTGCAGTTCTAGCACTATACTTATTAAAATTACAGGTAAAGATTCACTTCTAGTCCCAAAAGTGGCTGGAAAAGTGGCTGCCACAGGAGACTCAGAACAGCTGCTGGATTTCTGCCCTGAACAGGTAGTTCAGTGTGCGAGGTCCCTGGCCTCAATCCCAGCCTGAAGTTGGGATATGGTAGAGAAGAGAAGGTCAAAAGCCTTCTCAAGAGCGCTGTGAAAGAGGGGATGCCAGGGACAACAAAGTGGTGGACATGATAATTGCTGTATTTAATTTACTGTGAATCTCGCACTGTGCTGTACAAGTATGCTGCTACCGTTTTAATAATGTGACGAGGTAGAAGGCAGAGGTGTCGTGCCAATTCATCAATATGTGTGTCCTGTCTTGTTGCAGCAAGTTCTGTGTTATAAATGTGGTTTCTGGTCTTTTCAACTTTTCTAGTAGAAGCTTGTCTTGGACTCTTGTCAATAGCAGTGGTGCTCAGCTTAGTTATTAAAACTTTGATGTTGAGGAGGAAACCCTGGGGAAAAGAGACTTACGAGGGAGAATACAAGAGCTACCGTTCCCTTCTCTTCCCCTTCCTTTTTCAGTTTTTCCTGTCTATATCCCTACCTTCAGTGAACTGAGAGTTTGAGTCCTAGTTCAGTGGTGTTATAACAGGAATTCTAGACAAGAAATCTCAACATTTCAAACGACTTCGAAAAATATGCAGAAATTGCTTTCTAATAAATATAAGTCCTCTAAACATTTTTTTGTCTGTAAAAGTGTAGGTTGCTATTGATTCCAGAAATGTGTTCTTACACAGAAATCAATCAATTATAAATAAAGGAGGTCTCTTGTCAGTATTTTGTTTACCAGTTAAGTCTAACTGTAAAAGTTGTGGGTGGATTCATACCAACAGGATCTTGGACTCGTTTTGTTGGCTTCAGTTTTAGCAAGTATGTGTTCACTTCTTCTGTAACTTACTGTATGGTAACTATTATATTAATGTTGATAAGTTTTCCAGATCCTCAAATACATTGTGGTGGCAGGTATAAACTGCCAAATACTAACCTTCTCAAGCTGAAAAAATAGATTTCTGCAGCATGCTTATACACCCGTTGCCATTTGCACAAGTCGCTTTGGTATATAATCTGTACATATGTAGTTTGATCTAGCAGGTAGGCTTTGACAGATGTTGCTTAAGTGGTTAAAAAAAAAAACCCTTAAAATGAAAAAGAGATAGTAAGAGAAGAGTGAGAAAACAACAAGAGCACTTTTGGGAATCTTATTTTGCTGATTCAGGATATGAAAGTTCTGAGTAGCACATTTATATTTCTAGTGCACAGGAAAATACAGTGTTGTCTCTCAACAGAGAAGTGTTGATTTACTGACTGAAAACATATAAACTTGGAGTATGTTTTTTAAACTTGAAGCACGTGTGATGTATCACTCATACATAAAAACTCACACTGGAACTAATTGTACATTTTAATTGTAAAGTCTTGATACTGATTCTTGTTTCTCTCATGTTGCTATTCCGGCTGGAAAGAGAAGATAGACTTTGGATTAATTTACCTTGAAAGAATTGCATTATCTTGAAAGTAATACATGGCACAACATTAAGTTGTGTTGGGGTAGTTTGGCTGCTGGCAATTCTACCCGAGAGTTACAGTCCCAAGCGGATTGTACTGTGCCAGGGCCCTGAGGGTACTCACTGTTCTCGGGTGTCCTGGCCAGCCTCACTGGGGACCTCCACCCACACCCACTGAGCGGGGGCTGCATCAGGCTGGGCCTTCAGACCCTGCCTCAGTTGTTCAGAGGGTGTTTCTCCCCTAGTCCTGTTTCCAAGTGCTGTGTAGGAAGCCCAGGACAGACTTCATACCTGGCCTGTTACCTCTCTTGTCTGAGGCTCTCTGGAATGTGATAGGACCTGTTGGTGTCATCATCCTGCTCACCTTGGTTGGGTCTGGGTGCTGTGGGACTACACCTTGTGAGCACATTGCCCACCCTGGGCTCTGGGATCGCTGTCCCACAGGGAGCAGCCCCAGTCCTGTTGCTCCCTGACACACTAATTGGAGATTGCTATTTTGATAGATTCAAATAGGTGCTGTTCTCATAACAGATCCTCTTTATCAGACTGCACAGTCATACCCACTCTCCTTCAAGACAAGCATCTAGTTTTAAACTAGCTAGATTTAAAAAGCAATTTTACAAAAAGACCTGGGCGCAGATCAGTGTTCTGGTTCATTGTGCTGGTTTTGGTTACGTGCTGGTTCACAGTGAGAAGAACAACATCATGTCTGTTGTGCTCATTGTGACTACAAGCAGATAGACTGATGGTAAACTTCAAAGCTGAGTGTAGCACTTCACTTTTTAAGTAACCTTTCCTTGCTGAAATCTGGTGACTGAAAGTAATATAAATAAATCCTTGTTTTCAGAAATATCCTAAACAGAGGAAAGGCAAAATAAATTGGTTTTTTCTGCTATTTTACTCTGCTCAAGATACAAGACAGAAAATACTGATTGTAGAATTTTTTTTTTTAAGAGAATGTTCTCTGTAGATGAACTCTGGTTTCTAATTCTTTAAATTACATTGCTCACAAGTTGCAGTTTACTACATCTTGAATATTGATGTATTTGTTCATTCAGTATATAAAGAGAGCTAATTATGCAGAAGCAAGTTGTAAGGGGGGGGAAAAATGTACTGATTTGCTGAAGTCTGAGTATACTGAAGTGTCCATATGGCTTCAACTCTTCTTTGTATTCACAGTGCTGCTGAAACCATGGTCACAGTTAAATGGCTCTTTCAAAAAAAAACCTTTTATGGTAGAAGTGAAAACAGGCCAGACTGCTTTGAGTCAGGCTGCTACCCAAGTCATGAAAGAGATTCAGGGACACAATAGCACGTTGTACATTCTGTGAGATTTTTACAAGTTTTATGAACCAAATAATAGATCCATTGGTAGCCTCTGCAGGTTCTTCCCACACCCTGAGTCTGCACATCCACAGAACAGATTCCTGCAGCAAAAGAGAAAGAATCAAGTGCTGGCAGATTAGAGTGTATCAGAGCCCTTTTTGTGAGTCATTTTGATCAAATTCATGTGAACTAAAGATAGCTTTCAGTCCCATTCCTATTCACTATAAATACTTCAGGATCCTTTTATTGAAATCTATGCTGGAATCATTGAAGCTATATCAGGGTGAAAAGAAAAAATAAGAGATTTCTCTCCTCCTTTCATGGAAACCTTTCAAGCATTTCCTGTGGAAATAGTGCTTAATAATTAGAGAAATACATATCAGCAGTGAGTTGATAAGTATTACTATGGCCTGAAATTTTGGAGTTGTATTCCATTAGTGGAAAACATTTATGACTGTCTTCTCAGCATGGTCATGAGGGAAGTTTATATTTAGATTCAGACTTGAAAAAACTGTTGCTGGTTTAAGGAAGTTACAGCTGCAGAAAAAGAATTTCTTGTGAAGTTCTGCTGAAGGATTCTTGTTCGTCTCAACCCCACAGTGTTAATTTTTCTCCCTATTTTTACTCTTCTTTGATTTTGTTAGAAAGCAAACTGTCCTAGAAATTACTGTTATTCATCATGGATTTGGTTAGTGCAACTGAAAATAAAATTCTAATGACATTCTAGTGCATTGATCATTATCTATAGCTTTGCAAGATAGGACCATGTTTTGTGGGTTTAGTTCAACTTTGGGGAACTTAGATCAGGTTATGATATTTATTGATGCAGTTTGTATGGTTAATTGCACAAATTCATAATATTGTGGATGCCAATCCAATATAGGCATGGGTGTTTGACTCTCACCGTCCTACTGGCTGAAGATACTATGGTAATAGGATGATCAAAAGTAAAGTTTGTGTGTGTGTATGTAAGTTAAGGAAAGTTTAGGAAAAAAAAATCTGTGTCAGCATGGCAAGTAGCCACAGTTTGGGGAAAAATTTTTCCTGATGACACTGAAATTTCCTTGCAACCAGCCTTTTTTAGACATGGAAATATATTAGAGAAATCCCCACCTCACTGGAAAACTTGCCAAGTCCAATGTATTCATGTTCATGCTGTGTATCACACTCCTGCAGAAACTTGCCTGTTGAGATGCGAGCTGAGACTTGTGGGCAGTTTGTTGGGTTTCTGCCTTGTCTGACAGCATTAAGTAGCAGAGCTGGGAGGAATGCCTGACACTGAGTTACCACATGATTAGGAGGTTCTTTTTGAGTCCATAGGGTGGTTTAAGGACTTCTTTTCCACACATTTTGCAACTGCAGCAAGGACAACAGTATCACAGAAGGTGCAATTATCAGATGGAATGTGTTTTTTTGAGGAGAGAAGCAGTATGCCCATGTGGCCAACTTGGACTTTACACATCTCTGTCACTACGGATTTGTCATCCAACTCAAAGATCATCAGTGATGTCAGTAAGGCTTCAGACAGAGACATTTCTTCTTTTTTTATGTTTCTCTGCTTAGCAGGAACAGAAGCTTCACAAACATCATTCCACAGCAGTTGCCTCTTATATGTAAGCTGTGTAACTCAGACACACAAGATTCTGTTAGAGCCAGTCTGATGTTAAACGCATCTAATTTTCGGTCTCAATGAAACGTTAGGTTGGATTCTCGATGGATGGTTGCTGGTTGTGCATTGCCCTCTACTGGAAAAGAAACACTTGACCGGATATTTTTAATCGAGTCATGGCTATTCAAATCACGTTTTGTAATAATTTCTTTGTAACTCTGGTAGGAGCCTGACTGTTGGAAGTTGGTTGCTTTTCCTCAAGAGGCACAGAACGGGGGGGATTCTTCCCCTCCTCCCTGTCATTAAGTTGTAGAAGTAGCTCCTCGAGGGAACTTGAGAATTGTTTTTGTCAGGGTGTCCCAGAGATTGTTAGAATAGATGTTCTGATTTGTCCAAAACTTCCAACAAAAGAGATTCTTTATGATCCCAAAATAATCTGCTCTACCTTCCCAACTAGATTAGTCTAATGATCTTTTAATTGTTATTGTGAGAAATTTTTTCCTAAATCGTGATATTTTGCACGTAGATGTTTGGGTTTGGGAGTTTTTGGTTGGGGGGCATAGTTGGTTTTTTTGTTGGTTTTTTTGGGGGGGGGTGTTGTTTGGTTTGGGGGTTTTTGGTTGGTTTTGTCCCTCTGTCTTCTATTCATAACCTATATTTAATTTTCTAGTGGGATAAATTTGCGCTGTTGCAGTAAGTTGGACAAAGCATCTTGTCTTTTACTTTTAGTCCTGTTCTGGTGATAGTAAAATTTTCGGTTGTAGAAATTTTTTTTCAGCCTCATACTAAGCTTGTTTCTTAAAATGCCTGCCCTTTCCCTACTTAAAAGGGGCAACTATTTCTTTTAAGTATGTATGATAATTGTTCCTAAAAGCTTTCATCAGCCCAGGAGAAAATAAAAAATACTTAATGAGTTCAATATACTATTGAAATTCAGCAGCTCTCAAGTATTTAATTCCCCTGAAATCACGGTGAGATTCTTGCCCTGTTCATTTGGAGTTAAAGAATTTTATCTTATTTGATACAATGCAGTTATTCATAATTAGTGGTGGAATATAACACCCAAGTTTCAATATTTTCTCATGTTGAATTTTGTTTGACCAACAGGCTGGTCTCTGAAAATAAGGTTGAGTCTGGTTCGGTAATATTTTGGCTGCAAAGTGATGAATAAAATGTGAGCTGGGGTTTGCAGTAACTTATCAGGAAGTATGATTTTACAGCTCTGCAAGACAATGCACTTTCAGTCCACTGTCCAGTTCATGTTTCCCAGAACAGTGAACCCCAAGTTAGCCTGTGCCTGTTAGGAGCTACTTGCTCTTTCCCAGTCCCCAACTCCTGAATGGCCTGGTTAGCTCTAGGATCTGGGTTTTTCTGTGGTTGCTAGGGTTTGTGAGTTCTTTTGGTTAGTTGAGATTTTGGGGTTTTGTGGGTCAGGGGTGTGGGGAGTTTGTGAGGAGAAATATTTTTTTCTTTGTGAATGATAATCCTTATATGAATTGAGTCAAGAGGACAGTGGCTTTCTATTTATTCTGGCCTTCATTGTGAAGTCTTTTAGCAGTGCATTCCCCTCTCTTGATGCATTCTTGCATTCCCCTCTCCTGATGCTGAAATGGAGTTTAGGGTATTTTGCTTATGGGAGCATCTTCTGTAATGCTGTGGGTGCTTTAGTAAATATAAAATGCTGACAATTCTTAGAGCAGCAAGCATCCTCTCTTTGCATGTTAATGGTTAATCTTACTATGGTTATCCTACTATGGATTTGACCCAGTTAATGTCTGTATTCTACTTCTTCTGTTATTACTCATTAACTCTCAAGTGATGGTCTGCTCTAGAGTCCTCAAAAACCAGTACATTCAATGA
>VYZR01029834.1:28640-53112 GCA_013400675.1 Oxylabes madagascariensis
AAGGATTATAATGTTTTTCAAATGCTGATTGCAGCACTTTGCTGCTTTTATCATCGTAAGTCTATTATCAGAGTCAAGGTAGGTGCTCTTTTTCAACTACAGTGTGCTAGTCAGTAATGCTTCAGTTTTTGTTTAGACGTGTTTGTTTTTATACTGTGGTTGGGGACAGAGTGTTTCTCTTTTAAAGAACACCTTTGCAATTCACTATTGTCTCAGAGAGAAGCTTAAACAACTTGCAGTTTTATGAGCCTGAAGCTGGCTGTCTTTATGTTTAGGGACTTAAGTAAAAATGGCCTGGTTTGGGACTTGCTGAGGAGGATTTTAGCAAATTTTCAAGTTTTCAGAATTTAACTTATCAGACCATTTGGTTCCCTAACTTTTTTCACCTATTTAAGGAAAATACAGGCAATTGTGCTCAGGAGCACAGGTGTTTTTTAAATGCTTCTGGCAACTTTAGATTTGTCCTTTATTTTAGATATTTTTGAATTGCAAGATACACAAAATCATATACTCCTAGGAGGGTTTGGGTTGGAAGGAATCTTTAAAGGTCATCTAGTCCAACCCTCCTGCCATGGGCAGGGACATAATTTACTTTATGCAAAAATGCTCCATATGCACTGTAAGTACAGAAACAGCCTTCATAATCATTTTGAGTCACACTTACAGTGGTGTTTAAGTGACTTGGGAATTGTAGTCATGTGGGGCATCTACTTTTGATGATCTGTGAGTTACACTTTAAACTTTTAAACCTTTTTACTTAAGATTAACATGTGAATTGTTTTTTAACACCGTGGATGTGAAGGTTGCTATCTTCTGGCTGTAGCTTTCTAACTTTGATGGAGGCACTTAAAAGCTGGGAACAGCTGTCCCCTTCTCTCACCTTCAGTGGTTTAGCCTTGTAATTGTCCATTTCTGAAAGTGAGGTGTGAGGCTCGGTCTTCTGGGCACTCTGAAAAAGTGATTCTGATCAGATTGACTTCTTCTGACTGGGACAGATGTCAGCAATTACCATCACAATGGAGTGCTAAAGATGCTCTATTGTGCTGTAATTGATTTTCATTCTTGTTTTAAGGCTTAATTCTCCAGTTCTAGAACTTTTTAAATGACATTGGGGTTTGTTGTTGGCTGTCAGAACAGTCAGAAAACTTGTTCTTGACCATGCATATGCCCTTTGTTTAACTTGGATGAATTTCTAATACCTAAAATAACGATAGTGTTGTCATGGCAACTTTCCATTTAGTCTAATCCATGTAGTCTCTAGAGAAACTGAAACATAATAGTGTTTGCTCTATGGAGGGTAAAAAATAAAACCTTTTATGCAGAAACAAATTACAGTTGGGATCTTTCAAAAATAATGTTCTATTTAAAGAGATTTGCAGCATTTAAAATAGATTTGAATGCATGTGTTCCAGTATGCAGATTTAGCAATAGTTAAATCTGATGAACTGCTATTTGAAGAAGTTTGGATGGTAGGGAACTGGGATGCATTTGCTGAAGAGAAAGTGGCTGTAGGTATAGAAACAGCTGGTGGTCAAATCAAGTAGGGTCTGAACCTCGGGGCCCAATAGTATGGATTCTGTGAAATGCGAAAGGGCCTAGGATGGTACGAACAATAAGATGGTATGAAACGAAGTCATCAAGTTTTAAGTTTTTATTATTATTATTATTATTATTTAATTTTTTAAAATCAAGCAAAATCAGTTTGTGTAATTAGATGAAGTTAATTCTTGGTTTTAATAGTAATTATAAGTGTAATGAAATACCAAATTGATCCATAAATAAACATGCTGAAGTTCTCAACTACCCCTGAGAGATTCAGATTTTTTTTCTGCATTGAGATAAATTCATTATGTTTTCCAGTTTAATTGAAAGCAGTATGTGGCCATGCTCAGAGATGCCTTGTTTTGTCCCACCAAAGCACAGGAAGCAGTACAGCACTTGAGCACTCACATTTTGCAGCGCTTGATTTTAGTGTGTGAAACTGAGGTCTCAACAGCAGATATTTGGTTTATTTTCCCATGCATTAATAGAAAATGTAATGATCAGTGCAGAACATCTGAACTTGGATCAACTCATTCTTCAGTCATGATGTGTCAGTACCTTTAATAATTCCATTTGGTTTTTATAGCTGTTTACTGTCAAGGTCAGCTTTTATATTGGGGGAAATAGGGAAACTTCAAGGCAAGGGGGCTCCTGTTTGTGTTTAAAAAAGAGGAAGGGGAAGAGAAAATACTAAATTGTGATTTGTGCCCCTTCCAAGCCCAAATATTTTTCTTTAAATTTGCATTTTTTGGAAGAGAAGAAGTAAGTTAAGACTAAATCAGTGATAAGCGGTGACTTAAAAAATGTAGAGGTCTAAATTAATGAAACAACTTTGCCACAAGACAGGGTTTTTTAGTACTAGTCAGTATGGTTGTCATGATCAGAGGGGGAGGGACCTTGAAGTTCAAGTATTTTCATTCTTAATTCTCTGCTATGATTCACCCTCAGCTGAAGCTGCAAAAGGGGAAAGCCATTCCAGTTATCAGGACTGCCAAGTTTTATAACTTCCAGCACGTTGATGCAGCACATTAGTGAGTAATGTACTAATGCTGTGAATGTGACATGCATAAAAAGCCTTTTATAAGCAGCTACTTACTGCAAGTGCCATCTCTTATCTTGGGTGAATTGCAAACACTTTTTATAGATAGTAGATCTTAATATTTCTTCAGTGTGCGATGATCTAAATCTGTTCACTGGCATCCTCAGGCTTCATATATCCAGTTTCAGCACATATGTGGAGGCGGTTGGATTTGATAACATGTGAGTTACATGTAATCACCACTCAGCCTTATCAGTCTGCCTTTTCAATGTTAGATTTGTTATTGTTGGAGAGGGGCAGATGTGAAAAGACTGACTGCTCAAAATTATGTGAAATTTTGTATAGCTCTCTGAACTTTGATTTCCCATTGTCTTGTTGCTGAGTTTGAGTTTTGATGAGTCTTATGTTATAAAATTCTTTTCAATTTCCCATGGTAATTTTATAGTTACACTGCAGTAAAAGTTAGATTATCTCCTATCATGAATATGTAGATAGCACAAGGTCCACTGGTGCTCTGTAAGTGACTTCTGTTTGATGGGAATGGGAATAGTCTTCAATAGGTATTTAATGCATTTAACTTCTTGGTAGTACCTATTATTTAGGTATGCCTCAGATTAAAATAAACAAACAAAAAAACCCCTACATAACTGCTAACATCATTTACGTTTGAAAATGCAAATCTTTAGGGTCACTGAGTGGGAGATTATGATTTGACTAACACTCAACTCAGGATTCTCAGGATCTGTATTCCAGAAATGAAGCTCTCCGAGCCCTGAATGTGGTTATGTGGAACTGTAAGGATTTGTTGTAAGTGTGGTGGTGTAGTGAAAAATGGTTGTTGAATCCACTAGAATTAAGTTTTCCCATTACTTTCGCTTAACATTAAACCGATCTTTGTACTAAAAGACTTTTTTTAGTTCCCTCATTCTAAACAAGTATCTTGCTTATTAGTTGTCACGGTTTGAGCCCAGCTGGCAGCTGTGCACCATGCAGCCGCTCTCCCACCCCACCCCACTCCATCCCACCCCCTGGGGGAATGGAGAGGAGAATCAAAAGTAACACTTCTAGGTTGACAAAAGAACAGTTTAATAATTGAAATGAAGTAAAATATAGTAGTACTAGTAAATAATAATAATGATAACAAAGAGGAAAAAAACCCAAGTCATGCCCAATACAGTTGTTCACCACTCACTGACTGATGTCAGAGCCTGTCCCTGAACTCCTATCAGCCCTGCTTCAAGGTAATTCCCCGTTTTACATACTGGGCATGATGTTCTGTGGTGTGGAATATCCCTTTGGCCAAATTCAGGTCACCTGTCATGGCTGTGCTCCTCTTAGCTTTTTGTGCGCCTCCTCACTGGCACAGCATGAGACACTTTTTTTGTGTCCTTAACTTAGGATAAACATGACTTAGCAACAATCAAAACATCAGTGTCTTATCAACATTGAATCCAAAACACTGCACTGTACCAGCTACTGAGAAGAAATTAACCCTTAGACAGCCAAAACCAGAAAAAATTGGCCGCTTTATTGTGAATGCCAGGCAATTTTTGTTGATCCTAGTAGCAGTGTGAAAACATGCACATGATGGAGTTTGACTTTAAAGAGCCATTGCAGTCATGGGGAAAGTTTTCATGATCATTTGTTATCTTTTCATCAGTAACCTCAAAAGTTGTCATCAGTTGCCTAAAGAAGCATGCGGAAATATTGTGGCTTCAAAATTGCCATTCTCCTGAATTGATTCATCTCCCTGAGTAAATCACCCATTCTGTACCTCCTCTTAATTAACACAGCACTTGCTCTAGTCCTGTCTGAACTTTGTGCCCTCTGGAAGTTTAGAGAAAGCTGCCTCTGTGAAGAACGTTGCACCAGCTATGGTTCAGTTTCTGAGTTAATCAGAAAATGGATTCCTGTGTTTAGAAACTCCCTTTTTCCAGTTAATTCTTTCTCAAAAACAAAACAAAAAAACTATTCAGAAATCACTGTCTGTGTTTCTGTTTGGTAAGGCCTTGGCCAATGATGTTGCTTTTCTGTACGGGAGAAAGCAAGACTGACAAGAATATTTTTGAACAATAATGAAGTGTTTGGTTCTACATGTAAATGCTCAGTGCTAATGTGTTGTGTTTGGTGGCCAGTTAGTAGAGTTATAAGTGAAATTATATACACTGTACTCATTAAAACCTTATAAATTCACATAATTATATATTTTTAAATGCTTGTATTCATAGTGCCAGATAGGCAGTCTGATTAGGATCACAAGGGCACAGGATTAAAGACTGAAAGGATCTCTGCAGACAGTGAATTATATATTGATCCAGAATTGGAACTTTGACAATAAAATATTCATTTTCTGTATGAACAAGTTGATTGCTCTCTAGTGGCTTGGAATTAGAGGAATTTCATTATTTTTCATTTTTCCAGATGGTTTTGGTGTCCGTGTGTCCTGTCCCTTCTTTCTTGTTTCATATCTTTGTCTTCCCCCTTGGTATTTCCTGTGCTCGTCCCAGCGTCCCCTTCATATTTTCTGTCGATTGGTCTTTCTGTTAAATTATCCCCTTGGCTAAAAGCTATGTAAATCTCCAAAAATTTAAGTGTTTCATTAATCTCAAATCTCCCATCTCCTCATTTGTGTGGAGGATCTGTAGGACCTAGTAATTTTACCCAGTCAGAAAGTCCCAATTCAGCATTCATGATATACTTAAGCAAGCATAGCAGGCCTCCAGTGTCGGAGAAAAGATGGATTTGTGAGAAATTTGAAATTGGTTTGGTTTATGGATTCAGTACATTTATTAAAACTTTGAGCAAAGTACTAAAATTTTGGGAAAGGTGTGGACTTGACTTTCTTCCTCAGTCAGATCACACTTCAATTTTCACAAAGCTTTTCTCATTTATCCCTAATAACCATCTCTTCTCTTTTTCTCTTTTTCCTGAAACCATCAAGGCCACAGGAAATCAGGTGGTTCCAAGGCTGCCTGTTGGGCTCATTTAAGTGTCACCTGGCAGAGCTGTGCAAAGCACCAGGAAGTAATTGAGATTGGATGGAAATGTGGCCCCCTTTAGTCTGGTACTCATAACAGTCCTTGGCTGTGCTTTTTGCATAAATAATACTTTGCCAGAAGGTTGCAAAGAGAGATGATGTGAATTTTGGCTTTATCTGAACCAAATGAGGGGATCTAGCATGACAGATCTTGGACCACTTCCAAACAGTGTCTAAAATTAAAAACCTTTCCTTCATAATTCAAATTGTTCTAGGAAAAATAAGAAAAAATAAGAAAAAGAAAAAAAAACCCATAACCAAACAAAAAACCCAAAACAATAAACACAAACACACCTTAGAGAGGAGTTAATGAATAACAATACAGAAATAACTGTGGGATTTCTCTTTTGTTACAACCTCATACAGTAAATTATTCAGCAGAATCTAATGTGATGAATTCCGTTAGGATAGTTGACACAAGAGCTTGATACAGCGAGTTGCCTTTGGAGAGTGCCAAACACTCACATGTAAGTAATCCCTTGGATGCATAAGCAGCAGATTATTGTAAGAAATTTCCATTAAAATACATTCACAAATTTCACAGGCACAGCATATTATGATAGGTAAGGCAAGTCCTCTTCAAATTTTCCCTAAATGAGATCATAATTTGATGTTTTATTTCCTTAAACTTTGATATTTTCCAGGTTTTGGTATGCTAGATTAACATTTGCCTGGAAAAAAGAGTAAAAAATATGTAGCATTAGGGTAGCTTGTTTCATCTATAAGCACAGTTTGCTATTAGATTCATGGCCCTGAAGTAGAAATGCTTTGTGAAATATATGAACTGTCAAGGAGTTTCTTAGTTTATAACTATTGACTGAAGTTTTTTCCTTCCTTCTAAAGACTTGGCTCTCCAGGTTTTCCATAGTGTAAGTAGGATTGAGGGCTTTTGCTGACAGGTGATGATAATATATTGTTAGGTAGTTATACATTTTTATTTTAAGGACCTGTTCACAAAAACTTGGCATGGCAGAAATATCTTAAAATAGCACCAGGACTGGAAACAATGCAACTAAAATGTGAACAAACAGTTCTGGAAAGCACACACTTACGGGGAGTTCTTCGTAGGCCAGGAAAAGCATCTGTATTTGAAAACAGTTCTGCTGACTTGATTTGCTTTTTTATTCCAGGGATATCTGACAGGGTTATTACTATTGAAGATCTCAAAGTATTTAAACTGGAAGCTTCCCTGTGTTGCTTCAACCATGTTTTGTTGCAAAATACATGAAGGCTTTCATTTTCCCCTAGATTATTTTGTAATTTCTTTTTACTGTCCACTTCACTATCTATCTGTAAATGTAAACTCAGCTGTCTTTCTGTGATTGAGTAGGAGCCAGCAAAGTCTTAGACAAAGAAATAAAACAAGGAGATACTACTAAATGAAGGTTTATCACTATGAAGTTAGTGCAAATTTACAGCCTACCGTTGCTGCCCATTAACTTTTGGGTGCTATTGGGAAATAAGGCTGAAGCATCTGCATCATGCTGTGTGGAATAAGTCACCTTTCTTTTGAAGGAAAGCCCACTGGCATAGCTAACAATTGTTGTCAGCCTACCCTCCTCTTTATTTACAGGCTCACATGCTTGCACAGGCTGTGCCTGGGGTGATTTTTGAGCATTGCATGATGTGAAGTTCAGTGTATGCAAAGATTCTTGCACAGCAGAGACCTTGGGTGTAGAGTTTAGCATAGAAAGGTGTTGGCTGGTGAGATTACAGACAGTTCATCAGTCACAGTTCTCCTTTAGTAGGTTCTATAAGAAATCAGTCTCAGTGAACAAAAACTGTCCGAGAAGACATGCTATTACTAAACTTGCTTACCTAGACAGTTTTCCCCTTGGGTATCCTGGGATTTGTGCTAGCCCCTGGAGTGCTTTCACTAAGTTCCGAGTTGCATAAAGGTTATTTAAGCATGTTTGCTTTATCTCAGGAGATGTCCAACCTCCCTGGCAATCAGTGTATATTCCATGTGGTAGACCCTGGTCAAGAGGATTTTTAACAAACCAAAAATTATTAATGTTAACAATTTAGTTGATTTGGATTCCTTAAATGTTTTTCTTTATGTGTTGTTAAATGTAGTTCAAGTTCAATTTGTGTCTCATTAACTTCATTCAAGTAATGAAAAATCCATTCAATCACCAGAAGAAATTCTAGGTTTCTATGCTGTAAATAATGTGTATCTCTAAGTGGATCATCCTGGTATTTTTAAGATGACTCATGTCAATACCATGGATGGAACTAGTCCATTTCATCCTATATAGGTCTTTGGTAGAGACCTATAGTTCTTTTTGTTGGCTAAAAGCAAACTCCCCTAAGCAAATCCAGTTACTGCCTTTGTATCCTACAGTCTGTTCTATTTTCAATAGCTCTGCCTACCACTGAGATACAGTGACATGCTTCTGGAAAGATGGTAACAATTTCTATTGTCAAAAGCATCTTTTGAAACCTTAAATACGATTCACTTGAAAGTAGTAGTTCCTCTAAAAAGATCAGCAAAACGCACAGCTATGACTTTAAGATCTTGTTACACCATTGCAGCTGGATGTTTTTGTTTACCCTGGAGGGAATATTTTAAAAGTTCTCCAGCCACTTCCCTGTGCAGTCAGGAGAAAAGGTGCTTTTGAAAAGCCTCAGCTCAATTTGTGTGCTCTTCACTCTGCCTTCAGCTTGTGTAAATGCTATAATACTTGCTATCATCCTCTGAGACGTGGCAATGAAGGGGCTGTTAATTTTAGAATCCTTCTGGTCAGCTTTAAATGGGTTCCCAGCCATTTGAGTTGGGAAATACAAATGGTAGGCATGTGCCTGAGGTCCTTCACCCGTGCTGGTCTGATAGGTCACAAGGGTTTGGAGTGCAGGGGGCATTTTTGGCCTTCCCTGACTATGTTTTGACACTTCAATATGCTTCTGGACTTCAGTCCTCACCAAGCCTCTTCTGTGACTGTACATCCAGCAACTTCACCTCTTCATGTTGTACATGGGTTTATCAACAAGCCCTTTCAGTGAAGGTCGTCTTTTTTTTTTGTGGCATGGATCTTTCTGCACAGTCTCCTCATATAGCTCGAAAGGAGTTGATGCAAAACCTTGATGTACAAAAGCACAAAGAAGTTGCTCGTTGATGAAAATGCTTGTCCATTTTGAACAAGATTTGTATGGATAAATTGCACCCTATTCTGGTTCACAGGAGGGAAACTAAGACGAAAAGTAATTCTTTACCAGGTTGTTTTTATCTTCTGCCTTTCAATGTTAGCTACTAGTGCTTGTCTAAGAGAAGCCTTAGTTTTCTCTGAGAAAAGCAGAGAGGAGAATTTATCTCAGAATTTCTCTGGGCTCCCAGCATGTTTAAATTATCTTGGCAGCAGGATGCCTCCTCTGGCATTATTCCACCAAAAATCTGCTGTCTGGTAATCTGTTGTAATTCAGCCTGCCTGAAATTGCAGGGAGGATTGTTGAAAGAAGTGTTAAATGTGTGCCACCTGCTCCCATGCTTAGGTGCTGTGAGTATTCCCTGTGAAGAAGAAAAAGCTATAGAGAACCGTGTTCATGGAAAGAACAGGAATTGGTGGTGGGCAAGCCTTCCCAGTTCTTTTTTAAATAATGCATGTGTTCCTTATTTGCATCAGTGTGTCAGTTAAAGGAACCCATGAGCTTTGGCTCATATCCAGACCTAAGTAAAAAATCCATAATGCACGAGAGAAAATGCTGCATTTTGCTGGAGGCCCTCTCTCTTGCTCCTTATCCCTCTCTCTTCTTTTTTTTTTTTTTTTTTGGTCTTTCCCTGAAGAGAGGGTCTGAATCTTTGATCAGTGTAGAACATGTTCTCAGGCTTTTGAAACTTTTCAGCACAACAAAGATGGGCTGGAGTCCCAGCCCTTGGAGAATGAAAGGAAGTCCAAAGTACTTCCCTCCTCTGCTTATGAAAGAGAACGTGTCTACTCTGGAGAAGATCTTGCACCTCACTGTTAGCAACGCTGCATCTATAAGGACTAGTGAGCCAGAGTGGGCCAGCATGATGAAAGCTGTGCTCCAAGAAGAGATGAAGACAGCAATTTTCCAGAAAGTCGTATAGTAGTTGTATAGTGGTGATGGAGATATCTTCAAGCAAAACTCACGCCTTTTGTGCTAAGGGGCAACAAGAGCTTTTGTCCTTAGGAAGGGAACATCTTGGATGTGCACATTTAATGACCATTAGGAGTAAGCCCTTTAAGATTGAAATTTCACTTTGGCAAATTGATACTTTGGCAACAGAAATATTGAACAACTAAGTGCGTCCAGCTTAGCCTGTCTTGATGCATTTGAAATGTTCTTAGCTAGATGGGTTCAAAGGGGGTTGCTGGGAGAGAATCTAAATCTAAAATGGAAGTTTTAACAGGAGGAAGAATATTGGAGCAGGGCATTTGGGTCCGGCTCCATTTTTTTGGATATAGTTAGAATTCTTATTGGAAAGAGGAAGTAGGAGAAGTGACTTTGTAGGTGTGTCATTATTAGTTTGGTGCACAGGCAGAACACTTTGCTCTGTTCCGTGCGGTGTAGAACAATCACATGTTATCTCACAGAATGCTGGGGTTTGCAAACACAATCTAGAGAGCAAAGCCAAGCCAGCCTGCTGAAAGCAGCACCTGCATTCCAGTGCAGGTCATATGATGGAAGTCATAACTCAGGTAAAATGTTAATCACTAAACTTGGCACAGTTGAAGCTTTTAATCTTTTATTGCAGTTTTCTAGGGAGAGGCAGGTTATGGACAACAGCCCGGAAAAACTGAAGAAGGAGTTAGAAGAAGAACTGCAGCTGAGTAGTGAAGACTTGCGTAGCCATGCCTGGTACCACGGACGTATTCCTCGGCAGGTACGTGGTCTTTACATTGCCAAGTGTGCTTTGAGCTTTTACAGACAAGCAGAATTTCACTGATGTGCTGTGTACATCTCTGATACCTGAATTAATTTAGTAGGAACATAATGCCTATTTGTATGAAAGTTGCGGTATTTATCACAGCTGGGCATAAAATGAGGTCGAGGAAGAATTCAGGGCAGACCCTGGTGGAAAATAGATATATTTCATGGATAGGTTTTCGTGCACTGAATAAATCTGGAAATGGAATTTAAGCTTTGTGTAAGAATTAATATGTGATTAGGATCACATATTGTTTAGAGAACACTGACATTAATTTGGTTCAGTATTCTTAATGAAAGTTAAAATGTTGTTTATTTTTTTTCTTGCGCTTAGAACTTGGGGAAGAGGGGAAAATAACCACAACAAAATCAATTCGGCCACTTAGATTTTGATCCGTACAAACGCGGTTACAGCCATGGTAAGGCTGAGGTCGGATCGGAGCTTCCAGAGCCGCTGGAGCTCCCCCTGCGGGCCTCGCTCAGCCCCGGGGCAGCGCCGGCTCAGCCGCCGCGCACTCGGCACTGGGCTCTTGGCGTCCTTTTTATCGCATGAAAGGACAGAAAACAAGGTGTCTCTGACTCTTCCTACTCAGTAGTACTTACTAGTGCCTCTTCCTACTCAGTGGTATGCAGTGTTCATAAAGAATGAAAAAAATGAAAGCTTCTGTCGTGTAAGGTAACAATGAAAAGGCCGAATCCGGGATCTTGTATTAATGGCTTCTAAACTTCAGTGTGACTCTATTCAGATGCTTTAAACTTAAAATCCTGGATCACTGCTTTCCCTTCATGCCTTATTTTCTATTAGCAAACTAGAAGAAATACACATGCAGAAGTGGCTCAGCTTCTGGCTGCTGGCTCCTTCCAAGAAGCCCTTTCAGATCTCTGTTGTGGGATGAGCTCTTAATTAAGAATTGGAAACATCATTCTTCTACCACACTTCATGCTTTGCTTTGTATTTGAGGCTTTGTGTATCCTCCCAGAGTAGCCAAATTAATTCCTGTGTTTAAAACTATTTTGTTGTAATGTATTGTTTCCTGATTCTGAAAGTAATTTTTTGTACAATTCTTTTTCCTCAAAGGTGGCAGAAGGCCTAGTTCAGAGAGATGGAGATTTTCTGATTAGGGATTCTCTCTCCAGTCCTGGGAACTTTGTTCTTACCTGTCAGTGGAAAAATACCCCTCAGCATTTCAAAATCAACAAGACAGTTCTAAGACTCAATGAAGCCTACTGTCGTGTTCAGTATCAGTTTGAACTGGAAAGTTTTGACACTATCCCTGGCTTAGTTAGATGCTACGTTGGGAATCGCACACCAATATCAAAGCAGAGCGGAGCGATTATTTTTCAGCCTATCAACAGGACTGTGCCTCTCAGGTGTCTAGAAGAAAAATATGGTGTAACTCCAGTCCAGCAAAAGGAGTCAAGCACCCCTGAAGGAAAACCAGAAACTGCAAAAAGGCTGAGTCTCGGTATATCCAGCATGCAATCCCCAGAGCAGAGCATACCCAGAGGAAATCTTTTGAGGTACCTTAATTTTGCTGTCCTTATGGAAGGAAATGGACTAAGTGTATCAGCTCCTGGTGGAGGTGATGTGAGTTTTCACTCTGATTTGAGATGGAAGACTAGGCATGAGGGTTTGCTGATTTTAGCAAAGGATCAGCAAATCTGCAAAGTGAAAGCAAATGTAGACTCTGGAAGCACAACAGCACTGCAGTGACTTGGCAAATCTTGACCACATAAGACAAAGGATTAAAATAACATCTTACTGCTGCTCCAGAGAAGTCTGTTTTTCCATAGCTGACTCCTGAAGTAAAAACTCTGAGTGTGGGATAATGGATCCTAATTTCAGTGTCCAAATCAAATGTTCCATTAGAAAAGAAATACCTTCATGAATGCTGCATGGTGACACATAGTATAGCCCATTTCACTGCCACTATGACAGCAGTTTATAAATGAACAAAGTGCCTTTTATTACCATAAGCTGCCCAAGTGGAAAGCTAAAGATCTTTACACTGGTTACGATATATTCTGGCAGTTAGACATGTATTTTAAGTGCTGCATATATTTATATGTTTTTGTTTGTGTTTTTGTTCACCCTAGAAACAAAGAAAAAAGTGGTAGCCAGCCAGCCAGTTTGGATCATGTTCTGGAGAAAAGATTCCCTTTAAAGGCTCACCAGTCAGAGAGCTATCTGCTAATAGGTACGTTTTGTAATTAGAAGTTTCATGCTCAGAATTGATGCGTGTCCAGGTGGTCTGTTACTCTTCAGACCAAAGTGAGACTACTGAATGTTCTGAGTACTGTAAATACATAATATTTAATGGCCACTGTAAGCTACGTTAACACACTGCTTCTCTTCAAGTGACTGGAACAGGATTTTTGTTTACAATGCACCAGCTAGTTGAGAACCTTAGCACACAACTCAGCAGGCTTCCACACAAAAAAAATGACAGCTGTGGTTGGCATTAATACCTTTTCTGATGGTATTACCTTTCCTCACTCGTGCTTGACAAGAACTGACTTGTTTCACTCATGTCTTTCCGACAAAACTTTATTAAGTAGAAGTGGTGTTTCATGGAAATTCTGGTAACCACTTTTTCTCAGGGTAAACTATGCAGATGAGGTAATGTTCCTCACTAGGAGAAAAACACTGCCATGGCTTTTGTACTCAGTTCTGTTCTTCCATCTCCATCAATCTCTCTACCCTCTGTCCCTTTTGCTTTTCTTTCCTTTTGCTGCTGTCTGGTTCCATGGCCACTATCATCCTAAGCAAGGGATCCCAGGGTGTGACAACACTTGTATCAATTGTTGGTTGGGGCATTTTATTTCTCAGATTCTTCAAAGGTTTAAGCAATTGTTTCCATATATACACACTTGTGTATAGAAACTCGCAATAATGCATCTCTTCCCATGTGGACAAACAAGTATTGACTTCCAAGGCTGCTCATTTTGAATACAGTACTGTTAAAATTCTTCATGCCCATTGTAGGAAGAATTCTCATGACAAAGAGAATATTAAGTATTTGTACAGTGAGACTGTATTTTGATAGAAAGAGTGTGCTCCTGTTTTTTATCAGTGGGATGGGCAGACATTTATAAGGCAAGTTTCAGTCCCTCTGTAGTTGAATTGATTTTTCCAATCCATGGCTGCAGATACTTTTATTTTGGTACTACAACAGCCTGAAGAGTTCTGTTGTGCATTTTGTCACAGGATCCTTTGAGCAGGTCCTGTTATCATACTGTTTAAGGGTGGTGACAGCCTGTGATTCGGAGTTTTTGTTTTATATCTGTAACCAAGCAGTAACACCCACACAATGCAACTGGCCACTTTGCTGTAGATACCAGCAAATGCACCAAGAGTTGCAGATTGGAAATGTCTGACACAGGACTTAATCCCATATTGGATGCCAAGGTTTGCATATGCAGCGGGTACAGGATGAGGCATAAATACACAGAAGTATATGGATCCAGCTCTTCAAACTAGCTCTGTTTCACAAAAAGATTAGCATTTCTGAAGTTCATTCCTTTCATACCTTAGTTCAGGTTCAGGCATGACTTGGGAAGTTTTGCTTTCATCTCAAACTTGTCCTCAGAAATGACTCATCTTTTATGTGATGCAGATGGAAGTTACTGTTTTTATAGCCTAGATCAGGTTACAGAGAAACCTCCTATTCCAAGCCATGGAGGCCATCCAGCTCTGACAGGATAGCCGATGTATGCAGCAGGGACTGGAAGTATTGTCAGCATTACCACAGAATAATACTATGGTGCAGCTGTTCCATGTATTTGGGATTTTGGGAGGATCAGCAAGTGAATGGAATTTACTGGCTAGGTCATTCCTCAAAATACACAATTTTGCCAGCAAATAATTGACATGATCTGACAATATTATCCTCAGGAAATAGCATTAGGAGATGAACCCTGGCACAGGAATTGTATGTATTTTGGCCTTCTAAAACACTGTTTTCCCCTCCAGGTTCAAGACATCCATCTCGATTACCTGAAGCAGATGCAAACTCCTGTCCAAGCTCACCTGCGTTTAGAACAGGCAGTGAACCATCTCTAAGCCCCACAGTTGTTCAGAAAGTTACCTCAGAGTCACCGCTAGGGGAAGCTCTTAGAGGATCAGACAGTCAGCTCTGTCCAAAGCCTCCACCTAAACCCAGCAAAGCACCCCTGATGAAGCCCCCAGATTCTCCTCTGGCTTCCCACAGCTCTGAAGGACACTATTGTGAACTAAATCCTGCCAGACATCCTACAGCAGCAAAACAACACTTGTGTCAGAAAAACAGCTATGTGGAACATCTGACACAAAAGGAGAAGGCAACATTCAGGAACTCTGAAACAAGTTATTTGATCCTTGATGATGATTCTACAATGAACCCTGCAGATCCTTTAGAAGCTCCAATTCAGATGGCTGAAGAAGACAGCATCTTTTCTGCACCTGTTTATGAGACGGTGTCCAGTTTTAAACCGAATGATTTTGACTCCAAATTACTTCCTCCTGAAAACAAGCCATTGGAAACATCCATGTTAAGAAGAGTTAAGGAGCTTTTCACCAACAATAACCCAATGATTATTGCACAGCATATTCTTAGAATGGACTGCAAGGTAAAAAAAAGATAATGCATTTTATTTTATATTGTGCCAGTTTAGACTTTCTAAAGAACTGATTTGAAAAGAATAATGGGTAGATTTGCAGCTAATGTAATCCTTGTATTGCTTGCAGGAATTTTTAGGGTGTTTATTTTCCTTTTGAAGAATAAGAATGTTCACAAAGTCTCTGGACTAAAGGTCTCTCATCATGCTTGACTTCAGACTCAAATTCTCAAAGTTCCATATGTCTTTTAAATCTCCTATCAGTTGCTGCATAACCGTGATTCAGCCTTTCTCCTGCATTGGAGAAGAGCTCTCTGCTGTAAAGCACTGTGGGGAGAACCGCTCACGACAGGAAATAGCTCCTTAGGACAAAGAGCAGGCAGACATTACCTGGCTGCCAAGTGGCCATTATATACAATGTTCAATAGAACGAAACATATTTAAACTTCTAAAACCAGCTGCTCTTCTAATCTTTGTCTGAGTTCCTATCTTACAGCTGGATGGGTGACGTGGGAAAATAGCTATCAGAACTTGTGCTCTTCTCTCCTGCGAGGGAACTGTGCTAGTGGAACTGCTTAGAAAGATGTAAAAAACACAAAGAACTACTTTTCACATTGTAGACTTTGATCAGTTGCCAGGGCTTGGAGATCAGCTAATGGATCAGAAGGACTGGAGAATCATCTCATAATGAGATGATGACTTTGTGTAATGAAAGAAATGTAACTGCAGATAAATCTGCATGACTTTGCTGGCGTGACTGAGTGCTGTACCTGCTGCAGAGTAGTTACAGGAGCCAAATGGTATGGTGGGTGTGTAACCCCCCAAACTTTGTTGGGCTTTGGTGGTTTTAGTCTTTTTAAGAAGAGTTTGAGAAGCGAAACACATGGCTACTTACTGGACAACTCCATTGCAGGCAGCAAGGAAAGTGGGAGTGGTGATGCTGCAGAAGCAGCACATCAGTAGCACTCTGCTGGTGCTGCTGCACTGACGGACACTGAAGGTCTGAGGAGGAGACAGTGTGTGGGTCCTGCCAGCTGCTGGGGGCCTGCCAACAGCAAACACAGCTTTTTCTTTCCTCAGTAGCACTGTTGGCTGCTGCTAAGTGAGGCTTCATGCACACAAGGTGACTCAGAAAAACTCAGCTCCACAACTGCTCACTCTTCTCAGAAGTGGTAGATTGAGGTTTCTTTACTATGATTCCAAGAGTATTAACGGCATTCTCTAACATTAGTTCCAAAATTCACTTTTTCCTTCCTTCCTTCAACTTAATAACTAGATTATCTTTAATATATGGTTAAAGAGTATGTTGCTTAAAGGCATAGGATATGCGTGCCTTAGAGAACTAGTGAGTTTATATATATGTGTATGTATGTATATAATATTCAATTAGCTCATTATTAGACTCCTTATTTTAAATACTGTAAACTTTGCAATGGAGCTAAGGCACCAGCTAGCCTGCTGGAATTAATTAAGAGTCATTGGAGGGCTTTGCAGAAACAGATTTTTGGATTTTGGAGCAGGAACAGTAACTAGCTGGGACAGGTAGAGAAGTCTGTTTGATGTTCACCTCCAAGTGCTGAGCCAATGCCTATCATTTACTGGCAACTTGTTGCATAGACTGCACTGATAAGAACTGCATGATGCAATGAGATTGGCCTGTGACTTGGGCCAGAATGAATGCTTTGTACTGAGATCCCAGGCTAAAGTTCATATGTCCCGTGTGTCATCAGTAGTTCAGTTTGCCTTTTAAATAATGCTGTATCAAATAACCAATCACCCATATGGTAAGTGATGAGGTGAGTGTTTGCCACTTGCATACCTGTGATGGAATAGCAATCAGTGTCTCCCGGGGCTTCATATCACTCCTGCTTCTCTAGAAGTGAAACAGGTTTTTCTACAGTGCTGTTTTGTACTGGTGAGGCTTGTTGTGCAGCCCAGATTATTTTCATCATTTCATAGCCAAAAAAGCCTGCTGATGGGTGTATCATAAAATTGCAGGCAGATAGGTTTGTAAATAGGTCAACATACAGGCATTAAACCAGCAGATAATCTTACACCATCATATTAATGTGGTTTTGCTTATTATTAGCAATTATAATTGTTATCGAGATAACCAGTACCTAATACAATCTGTTTAAAAAGCAAAGACAAATTGGTAAGGGTGTCAGCTTTCACACTGATTTCATTAGACACTCAACACTGTGTCCTCCTTTGTCCTTTTATTAATACACCTTCATGAACTTTTATGAACCTAATTTATCTTTAGGACCCTGTGGTGTAACCAAAAACGTTCTGAGCAGGAGTGTTTTTAGAAAGGAAAAAGACAAAAGCAGGTGTGTATGTCCTTAAGGCAAAGAGCAGTGGCTCTCTGACAAGGATCAGGCTGAGAAGCGCACTACATTTCCTGGAACCTGCATAGTAATCTCTTTCTGGCAGCAGAGGATGGAGTTTGATAAAGCATTTTGGTCACACCTTTTATGTTTTGTGGTGGCTGTGTAATTTTAAAAAAATATTTCCTTGGCTTTTTTGTGTAAGGCACTGAACATGTATAGGTTAAAGTTTTCTTTGCCTGTATTACAATGTTGCATGCTGTGCACTTGGCTCTGTATGCCATGCACTTACCTGGAAGACTTCTCTGTGGCTAGAGGTTTGTTTATTTTTTTTTGAAAAATGTTAGTTTCAAAATTCATGCAGAGTTTTTTGCACTTGACAGGTGGCAAGGATAGTAGAAGTTTCTGAAGAGATCAGGAGGAACATGGGAGGGAACTCTGGTCTTGAATTGATCACTTTGCCTTACGGACATCAACTGCGCCTTGACCTGATTGAGAGGTAAATGTTTCTGTTCCTCATTGCCATGGCAGATGGCCAGAAGCTCAAAGCATGGTTGCACTGTCCTCATTTCCTTCAAGAATGCTCTCCTGCATGTTCCCTGAATTCACATGTACAGATTATTTACTGAGATGGTATGCAAATTCATTTTGAATAGGAAAGGATTCCATAAGGTTGTAAGGCAACTGTCACATGTAGTAGTACAGGGAAAGGCGAAAGGTGTTGAAAGCAGGGTCCTTGGAACAGCTGAATGCCATCAGCTTTCCTTTACCATCTCAAGTAAACTAAAATTCAGGGGACCTATAATCTATCTGAGCATGTACGTGTGTGTGGAGACTGAAACGTAGTATCCTTCTGCATGTAGCAAGAGGATCTAATAAAGTAAAAAAATATCGACAAAGCTTTCTGAAAAACCTCTGCTCAAGTTGAGGGGGAACACTTAGGATGTTCTGATCTACATATTCTGCTTCATATTTCAGTAGTTTGATTGCTGAGATACTGAGGGGGGATCACAGGATTTGAATGTGGAGGATAAAGGGAACCGGGGCAATTTTCCCAGAAGTGTTCATTCATTCATTGCTTGAGCAGGATTTTGTATAGTTAGTAGTATCTCAGGAGAGTTTATTAAAACATTAATTTAAAGCCTGTGTGTATTTATTCCATCTATCATCATTGGTTTTGGTGCAAAGATGTTGGTAAGACTAAGTTTGCTGGGCGTGCAAAGATAAAAATACCCCTTTGAACTGATCTTTGAATACATGTAAATTTAGTAATTTGTAATTGGTCACATGAATTGTTTCACTTACAGGCACAATACCATGGCAATAGGAATAGCTGTTGATATCTTAGGTTGCACAGGAAATGTAGAAGAGCGAGCAGCAACATTAAACCGGATCATCCAAGTTGCTGTGGAGTTGAAGGAGTCACTAGGGGATTTATATGGATTTTCTGCTATTATGAAAGCACTGGAAATGCCACAGGTAAAAAATCTGTTTCTCTTTACATTCCAAAATGTGGAGTTGTTTGATGGCTTATTTAATTTAATTTGTGCAATTTCTTCAAGACTAGAGAGAACATCAAACTAGTCATGACTATTCTACGAATCTGTGACTAGCAGTGTACTTCTCCTGCTGTGGAGTCAGTAATGGGTTCTCTATTTTACGTGAACAGATCAGCAGATTAGAACAAACCTGGACGGCTCTAAGACACTGTTATACCCAGACTGCCATTATGTATGAAAAACAGCTGAAACCATCTTGCAAAGCTTTGCATGAAGGACAAGATGAGTGGACTAGTGAGTATGAGTGACACTGGTTTCTATTTGGCTTTTTAACCCTCCCCCTACTGATTTCCTGTGTGGGGACATGAAGCAGCTGCTCTTTCCATAGCTGCACTGTATGTTAAAATGATTATGTAAACTTGTACAGTGCCGTATGATTATGAATGGAAGCAAACACTCCGCCAACCAAACATCAGTATGTGTTTGTGTGCCTGTATCCCCGCAGAATGTAACTTTCTTCCCACAGCCACACTTCCTCTGTGTAGAGCAGAAACTGACACATTGCATCATCTTGCCACAAAAACAGGAAAAAAAAAACTCTCTCCTCACAGGAGAATTTATTCTGGCAGGTTTTGCTTCTTATTTGCTTTGTCTATTAGATCAGAGGATGAATCCTCAAATAAAAAGAATGGGTTAGGTAATTCTGGTCACATTAGTGCCACTGTGCGAGATTTACTGCAGCTCCAGTTTCTAAAGGGATGCAAGGCAGAGAAAATTTCTCAGAACACTTCTCCAAGAGAACAGTTAAACAGTGAAAACTTTTAGTCTCATGGATATTTTTATTGGAATGACCAATTTTGAAAATGTTTAAAATCTGTGTTTAAAAAAATGTTTTTAAAAACTCTTGTTTCACTGTCTAGTAATTCAGCAGAGCTTTCCCCCATAGCAAATGCAGCTCTCCAACACCAATTTATGTTGATGTTCTTCCCCAACCAGTTCACTGGAAACTGGTAGGACAGGTATATTTAAGCTAAGATTTTTGAAGGCTATTTGTCCTCCATTTGAAAGATGGAAGACAAATAGTAGTTTCCATCTATAAAAAAAGAACACCTGGGCACACCTACCTTCTTCAATTAACAATAGTGTCTGATGATATGAGATACATGATCGTTACTCTATTCCAGAAACTCTAAGTGCTCCACAGAACACCATAACAGTGCCAGTGCTGATGCCTCTTGTTACCTTGATGGAGCGCCAAGCTGTTGTTTTTGAAGGCACGGAGCTGTGGGAAAGCAGTGACCAAAGTGGTGAGATCATGCTCAGGCACCTGGGCACAGCTCGCCTGATCGCCCAGCACGCCGAGACGTTTCGCCTGACGGCAGAGCGGCTGCTGCAAGGTAGGAGAGCCTGCTGGGGCTGTGTGCCTGCCCCAGTGCCCTGCATGGCACAGACAGGAATTCTTCATTGGCAGGAGCTGAGAGAGTAGCAAATGTCCTGCAGAAAACTCAGGCTGAGGACAACATTAATATTGTTCAAAAGCAGACAGTGAATGACTCACAACTCCAGCTCTCCAGCAAGCATTTTTGCTAAACATACTCGAAGTCCTCATGACTCAATATGCTGACCCTTCTGGCAACTGAAGTACAGTACAGACTGAGGATAACTTCCTGTCTTCTGTACAATATAAAATTCCTACTCTGATTATTACAACTAAAATACCACCCTAAGATTCTTTACAACAGTGCAGGTTGCAGCACTGAGATTGTGACCACTTACTGCCAGAAAGCAGCAACATGTTAACAAGCTGACTTTATTTTTTAAACTTGCAGTGGAAAAGTTAAGGGAGGGGGAGAAATATAGTAATTTCTGCAGGCAGCATGTATACGTCAGTAATTATATTTAGGCTCTGACTATAATGACAATTCTAGACATTAGAACTGAGCAAGGCTAGCCTATCCCCGTGTCCTTAAAGCCATCAGGGTTACTAGAATGTCAAAGCTGGAAAGGATTTTCACTGTTTTATGAGCTTGTTAAAATCATTGTGCAAATAGAACCCAGTGCACTACAGCTTATTCAGAGAGAAGACAGTTTAAAAGTCATTTCTACAGAATAAAAAAAAATTGCCTGGTGATGATACTGTGGGATTCTTTTTACTTATTAGGTTTCCAGCCAGATGAAGAGCTGAGTGAAATCTTCAAGACAGAATTTCAAATGCGATTGCTCTGGGGCAGCAAAGGAGCACAAGTTAATCAAAGTGAAAGATACGAGAAATTCAGCCGGATCTTAACTGCACTTTCCCGAAAACTGGAACCTCCTCCTCCAGTCAAGCTGGTGGAACAATTAAGTATATAAGACTCTGGAAACACTATTTAAGTGATATACTTGAAATAACCTTAGCATTCTTCTGGCAATTTGATACTGCACAAACTTCTTGCATTTCACAAGATGTTTAGAACTTTTAACTGCACAATGCACACTTGTTTTAAGACTACTGATTTCTAAACAAATTATTTATTTACTGTGTCACCAAGTCATTTACTGATCCCTTTAAACAGGTTATCCCTTTATTTCCCCAAAGTTGCAATGTTTTAATGATGCGAAGGAATAAGGGCACTGGCATCTTAAATATTAAGATGAAGCAAATAGTGTAAATAAAATGATAGATTAATTATCTGACATGGCAGAAAATTTGTTGTGTAATATTTCTTTAAGGAATATAAAAAAACACTGTAGATAGAATTGTGAAGTGTATCTTTTTGCAAAATAACTTGCATATTTACAAATCACAGGAACACTACAAGTTGCAGAAATTATTCTTTATCTGTAACTAGAAGGCCCAAACATCACTGTGCCTATAAAACTAGAAAATTAGTGCATGTATGTGTTGGGACAACTTCCCCNTAGATTAATTATCTGACATGGCAGAAAATTTGTTGTGTAATATTTCTTTAAGGAATATAAAAAAACACTGTAGATAGAATTGTGAAGTGTATCTTTTTGCAAAATAACTTGCATATTTACAAATCACAGGAACACTACAAGTTGCAGAAATTATTCTTTATCTGTAACTAGAAGGCCCAAACATCACTGTGCCTATAAAACTAGAAAATTAGTGCATGTATGTGTTGGGACAACTTCCCCTTTTTTTTTTTAAGACAGCATCTGTAGTACTTCAGCTTTTGCTGGAGCCTGCACAACAGCTACTCTCCCAGGAACGAATGATGAAATGGCAAGAACAAACAATCCAGATAATTAAAATGCTTTCAGACATGAGTAAATGTGGGTGTGTGTATGTATTCAAGTTGTTTCATTTACTGAGGTGAATCACTTTGGTAAGTACTTTTTCCTTGGATGAGGGCACAGCATAACGTGTTACCACTTTTTATAGGAAAGCAGCATGCACAGAGAATTTTATTATATAAAGAGTCTTAGCAGCAAATCCCACTTTGTCATACACAGAATTGGTGATTACGGGTTATCCTCAGACATAGTACAAATATTTAAGAACTACAGTCAGAGGTGCATGTGCTTGTTGTCAGTAAGCCTGTTTCTGGAGTGAGATGTTACTCAGAGCACTGAAAGTACTGGAGTAGGATAACAACACAACCACTACCACAATCTGTTCCTCCTACCTACAATCACAGCAGAGGTTTTTACCGCCAGAACAAGAGTTTACAGACCTCATTCTGGAAGTCTGCCTGTCAATCTTAACAGAAGACAAATGGGGAAGCTAATTATTTAGACCATGAAAAGATTTTTTTATTCCATGAAAATATTCTCAACAGAGAACACTATTTTTAAACAAAGCATTTAACGTTTAGGAAATCAACATGTGCACAAAAAAGGATTAAAAAATTACTGGAAAATGTCTGATTCTTTAAGACAACTCACGTTCAGAATTTTAGAATAAGTGATTTATAAGCTGTGCAAGTACAAATGCTTTTTCCTATGTTTAATAACCCTCATACAAGTTGCACTATCCCTCTTGAAAGCAACCTGCCTCCAAAGGAAGCAAATCCTGGATTCAGAAAAACAAACAGTAGTGTGAAAAGAACATTTAGTCTTTCACCAAGAAGTTTTACTACTGACCTCCGAGGCTGTTAGCCAGGTAGACCACAGGCCCTTAACCAGAAAATACACAGATCACATTTCTTCCTCTTCACAGAATTATAGAATCACAGAATATCCTGAGTTGGAAGGAACCTACAGGACCATCAAGTCCAAGTCACTGCACGGGACAGCCCCAGCAATCCCACCCTGCTCCTGAGTTCTGTCAGGCTTGGAGCCCCACCTGGGGGGCTGTTCCAGTGCCCAGCCACCCTCTGGGTGAAGAACCTCTCCCTGATACCCAACCTAAACCTCCCCAGAGAGAATTTCAGACAATTTCAAATTCCTCGGGTCCTGTCACTCATCACCNGAAAATTAGTGCATGTATGTGTTGGGACAACTTCCCCCTTTTTTTTTTTAAGACAGCATCTGTAGTACTTCAGCTTTTGCTGGAGCCTGCACAACAGCTACTCTCCCAGGAACGAATGATGAAATGGCAAGAACAAACAATCCAGATAATTAAAATGCTTTCAGACATGAGTAAATGTGGGTGTGTGTATGTATTCAAGTTGTTTCATTTACTGAGGTGAATCACTTTGGTAAGTACTTTTTCCTTGGATGACGGCACAGCATAACGTGTTACCACTTTTTATAGGAAAGCAGCATGCACAGAGAATTTTATTATATAAAGAGTCTTAGCAGCAAATCCCACTTTGTCATACACAGAATTGGTGATTACGGGTTATCCTCAGACATAGTACAAATATTTAAGAACTACAGTCAGAGCTGCATGTGCTTGTTGTCAGTAAGCCTGTTTCTGGAGTGAGATGTTACTCAGAGCACTGAAAGTACTGGAGTAGGATAACAACACAACCACTACCACAATCTGTTCCTCCTACCTACAATCACAGCAGAGGTTTTTACCGCCAGAACAAGAGTTTACAGACCTCATTCTGGAAGTCTGCCTGTCAATCTTAACAGAAGACAAATGGGGAAGCTAATTATTTAGACCATGAAAAGATTTTTTTATTCCATGAAAATATTCTCAACAGAGAACACTATTTTTAAACAAAGCATTTAACGTTTAGGAAATCAACATGTGCACAAAAAAGGATTAAAAAATTACTGGAAAATGTCTGATTCTTTAAGACAACTCACGTTCAGAATTTTAGAATAAGTGATTTATAAGCTGTGCAAGTACAAATGCTTTTTCCTATGTTTAATAACCCTCATACAAGTTGCACTATCCCTCTTGAAAGCAACCTGCCTCCAAAGGAAGCAAATCCTGGATTCAGAAAAACAAACAGTAGTGTGAAAAGAACATTTAGTCTTTCACCAAGAAGTTTTACTACTGACCTCCGAGGCTGTTAGCCAGGTAGACCACAGGCCCTTAACCAGAAAATACACAGATCACATTTCTTCCTCTTCACAGAATTATAGAATCACAGAATATTCTGGGTTGGAAGGGACCCACAAGGATCATCAAATCCAGCTT
>VYZR01029838.1:0-15954 GCA_013400675.1 Oxylabes madagascariensis
CCGCAAATGGATACACCAACTGTGGAGATGGCGTCCTCCTGGCTCCGAAATGTCGAAGAAACTCTGGGTACCTCCTCATCCCTACAAGCCAGCAGCCCAGCTTTTAGGGGCAGCCGAAGAGACCGGTCCTCTCCCTCCCCGGTCAGGGGGAAGGGAAGCCCTAAGCGCAGGCCCCGTGGGGAACTCTGGTTCTTTCTGCGTGACCAGGGCGAGGACATGAGGAAGTGGGTGGGTGAACCCACCTTTAAGCTGGAAGCCCGTGTCCGTGAGCTGAGAGGGAAGAAAGCTGTGAAAGGGTCACCCAAGAAGACTGCCAGCGCAGCTGCCACAGAGAGGCAAGAAGGCAATCAGCGATTTCCCAGACATAAAAGAACTAGAATCAGTTCCTTTCACCCTGATGAGGGGACTTCTGATCTGGCGTCGCAAAGGTCAGATAGTGAATACTCTGACCAGGAACAGGAATAGAGGGTCCCTGCCTCCAGCCAGGAGGAGGAAAGGGATGACCAGGCATACTGGAGTGTGTGGGTTCGATGGCCTGGCACATCAGATCCACAGAAGTGTAAAGTTTTAGTAGATACCAGTGCACATTGTAGGTTGATGCCATCAATGCACAGGAGTGCAGAATCCATCTGGATCTTTGGAGTGACAGGGGGATGCCAGGAGTTTTCTGTGCTAGAGGCCAAGGTGAGCTTAACAGGGGACAAGTGGGAAACTGTGACTGGCTCAGAGGCCCCTTGTATCCTTGGCATTGACTAGATACTTCAAGGATCCAAAAGGGTATTGATGGGCTTTTAGTTCAGCTACAGTGAATACAGAGATGATCAAACAATTTTCCACCCTGCCTGGCCTCTCAGAAGATCCCTTTATTGTAGGATTGCTGCAGGTTGAATGAAGACCAGCAAGTACCAGTTGCTACCAGGAGCAGTATCTCACCAAGCAAGACTCTGTAACCCCTGTCCATGAACCCCCATTAGTCCTTGGAGAGCCAAGGAGCGATCAGCAGGACCTGCTCACCCTTTAACAGCCCCATATGGCCAGTGTGAATGGGGAATGGGGGCTGACGGTGGGCTATCGGGGCCTGAATGAAGTCACAGCACCTGAGTGCTGCTGTATCAGACATGGTGGAAATTCAATATGAGCTGGAGTCACAGGCAGCCAAAGTGGTGGGACACGGGTTATACATGAATGTGAAACATGCTGCAATCAAGTGAGCCACTCAAGTGGAGTCTCCTCGGAAGAGAGGGCAGTGGCTGGGATTCCAGTATGGTGAGGCCTGGCAAATTGACTATACTGGGCCATTTCCATGAACACACCAAGGCAAGAGTTACATCCTCGCCATGGCAGAGGCAACATCTGGCTGGCTGGAAACATCCCCTGTAAACCATTGCCACTGCTTGGGAGACCTTGAGATCCCAGGCCCTGAGGGACAGATTTTGTGCCAACTTGGTTCTACAGAGAGAATCGAATCAGACAATGGGGCTCCCTATAAAAATAACCTCAAAACTTGGGCAAAGAAACATGGCATTGAGTGCATGTGTCACATCCCTTATTATCCACAGGCCTCTTGGAAGATTGAAAGCTATAATGGACTGCTGAAAACTATGTAGAGAGTGTCAGATAATGGGGCATGGAAGCACTGGGATGCAAATTTAGCAGAAGCCACTTGGCTGGTCAACACTAGGGGATGTGGTAACCGCCCTGGTCCTGCCCAAATGAAACCTTTGCACACTTTGGGAGGAGATAAGGTCCCTGCACACATAGGGAAGTGGGAAAGTCAGTGTGGATTTCTCCTCCCATGGGAAAAGGCAAACCCATTTGTGGGATTGTCTTTGCCCAACGACCTGGGTGTACTTGGTGGGTGATGAAGAAGGATGGGGAGACCCAGTGTGTACCTCAAGGAGATTTAACTTTGGGGGGAAATTAATCTGTGGTATGAGTTGTATGTTGCAGGAAGTAGCAGAAATGACATGAACTGATGAAGAATGAATTTTGTGAGGAGCAAGGAGAACACAACGACAACCTGAGCCAGGCCAGTTTCACTGCCCAACAATCCAGTGTGCTACTTCTCCTGTCCTGACCACTCATCCTGATGGAAGGAAGCCCAAGTCATGGATCTGGAGGGAGGGACGAAGCCCATTAAATGGGGAAATAATATCTATCTTTGAAAGGACAGGGGATAGTGGTTAATGGAAATGTATGTATGGCATAGGGATGGTCCAAGGATTTAGTTTAAGTTGTAGGTGTGGGCAAGAAGGCATTCCAGTAATGAGAAATAAATACAATGGAACACTTGAAAGATATATAAATTATGTGGGATCTGAGTGTGACGCAAATGGTATGGAATAAGGGATGGACAGTGTATGGAATAATGAACTCTGAGACAGAGTTCATTTTCCCTTAGCAGCTCTCACAGTGCTGTGCTGTGCAGTGGGAGCTGCAAAGGTGTCGATACCACACCAGTGCTTTGGCTGCTGCTGAGCAGAGCTTCCCTCTGACATTTCCCCCATCCAGGGGCTGGGAGTGGGTAAGATCCTGGGAGGGGACACAAGCAGGCCAGCTGACCCAGATTAGCCAAAGGGATATTCCATACCGTGTGATGTCAGCTCAGATACAAAAGCCAAGGGAGGGAGGAGGAACAGGGAGGCATTTGTTACTCTCCAATGTTTGCCCTCTGGAGCAACCACGACGCGTGCTGAAGCCCTGCTTCCCGGGAAGTGCCTGAGCATCGCTCACTGATGGGAAGTAGAGATTGACTTTTCCCTTTGCTTATGCCTGTTCAAACGTCTGCTTGTCTTTTTTATGCTTTAGTAAACTGCCTTATCTCAACCTAGGAGTTGTTTTCCATCTTATTCTCTCCTGTGTCCCACTGGGAAGGGGAGCAATAGAGCGGCTCAGTGGGCACCTGGTGCCTGGCCAGGGTCAGCACACTCTGCATCACAGAACCTGGAGTCAGCCTGGCATCCCCTGTGAGGGTCTGCTCTGCCGAGGAAATACCAGGGGGAACAAGGATTTGTGCACACTGGGATGTGTCAGAGAAAGAGGTTCCATTTGGGGTGAAAAGTAAGTCCTTTTTATACCACAGAGACACAACCAGGCATAGGACACCAGCACTTGGAGCAGCCAATAGGTGCTGCTGACTTCTATTTTCATCTGGCACAGTCAATAAATGATGGTGTATGTGGGACAGAACACAAGCTTGTATTGATTCTGGAAACCTGGTGGACCTGTTAGTACAGGGTTAAACATTCTGCCTTCATTACCTATAGGGTAATGGTTGTGTTGAGAGTTAAATGTCAGAACTGGAGATAGGAGTGCCTAAGGAGCAAGATGTGCTGTGGTGCAAGTGTCTATCCTTTGTGGTGGTAATCTCTTAGTGCCACGAAAACAGAACCATCTAGGGCTTAAAAAGTTGGCCACCAGCTTCACCCAGAGTCATTGTCACGTTTATAGAATAAATTAGAAAAACATGGATTAGAAAAAAATTCCAATTTTGTTATAATCAGAGTGCCCAAAAGAGGTTATGATCTATACAGCCAGTTGTGTTTCTTGGGTCATATATGTCCCAATTATCATTAGTACTAAGCCAACCCTGTAGACAGCAGCATGAATTAAGACTGGTGAGATTACAGTATCTTTGACAATTCATGTTATTAAGATTCCATGTAAGATGCCAGAGTCCACTGAAACCTCCTTTGTTTGTAATTGCTGATTCATTATTTCAGGTCCATGAGGTTTCCAGAATCAATACAAGCTTGTGCTCTGTCTCATTTACACTGAAACCATGCTTGGGTGTGATTGTAACACAAAGTGTAATTACAGTTGCTTGTCTTCGTCACCCAAATTGGGTGAATCTGTGTCCTGGGGCATCATAATGCACCATGGGGCCTCAACGTATGNGACACCAGCACTTGGAGCAGCCAATAGGTGCTGCTGACTTCTATTTTCATCTGGCACAGTCAATAAATGATGGTGTAAATGGGACAGAACACAAGCTTGTATTGATTCTGGAAATCTCGTGGACCTGTTACTACAGGGTTAAACACTCTGCCTTGATTACCTATAGGATAAAGGTTCTGTTGAAAGTTTAATTTCAGAACTTGAGATGGGAGTGCCTAAGGAGCAAGATGTGCTGTGGTGCAAGTGTCTATCCTTCGTGGTGGTAATCTCTTAGTGCCACGAAAACAGAACCATCTAGGGCTTAAAAAGTTGGCCACCAGCTTCACCCAGAGTCATTGTCACGTTTATAGAATAAATTAGAAAAACATGGATTAGAAAAAAATTCCAATTTTGTTATAATCAGAGTGCCCAAAAGAGGTTATGATCTATACAGCCAGTTGTGTTTCTTGGGTCATATATGTCCCAATTATCATTAGTACTAAGCCAACCCTGTAGACAGCAGCATGAATTAAGACTGGTGAGATTACAGTATCTTTGACAATTCATGTTATTAAGATTCCATGTAAGATGCCAGAGTCCACTGAAACCTCCTTTGTTTGTAATTGCTGATTCATTATTTCAGGTCCATGAGGTTTCCAGAATCAATACAAGCTTGTGCTCTGTCTCATTTATACTGAAACCATGCTTGGGTGTACACAAAGTGTAATTACACAAAGTGTAATTACAGTTGCTTGTCTTCGTCACCCAAATTGGGTGAATCTGTGTCCTGGGGCATCATAATGCACCATGGGGCCTCAACGTATGAATGTGCTTTAAAGGTTGTTGTTCATAATTTGGTGTACTGGGGAGTAAGTAAGACAAATTAGGTCAACACCAAGATGCTTTAGAGACAGGTTCTGCTGAGCCTCAAAATCTGGCATCTAATGATCAAGGGTGGTGTAAACAATGCCAACAATCCAATTTATTGCCTGCGTGAGAAATTATATTCATAAATTGAACAATGTGCTCACTATTCCACCCTTGAAATAAGGAACAAGCAATAATGTAATGATAAGATATGGTGTGCATTATGTAACTGTTATAAAAAGACAAATGCTCATGACGTTGTTTCACTTCATGCCAGCTTGCAAAATCAGTATGACATCTGGAGGACTGGAGGAAGCCCATAGATCCTTAGAATAATATCTGTTAAAGGACAAGGGACAGTAGTTAATGAGAATGTGTAAATCTCTGTGTTGGTTATAAAGGTGGTTTAACTCTAGTTTGAGGTGCAAGCATGGGTAAGAAGGGATTTCAGTAATGAGAACTAAATACTATTGATTCATATACTGTGTGAAGTGCTGGGCCCCACAATTTAGGAAGGATGTTAAAGTCCTTGAATACATCCAGAAGACTCCAGGTTTATCTAGTTTAGAGAAAAGAAGGCTGAGGTACGACCTCATTGTGCTCTGCAGTTTCCTGAGGAGGGGAGGTGGCTCTTTGCCTGCCTGCAGTGTGCTGGTGCCACCCCCATCATGCCTATCCCACATTCTTTGCACGTTGAACATGGAAATCTCCTCTAGCCAGCCTGCTGTGAGTCCTGTTCCTTGCAGGAGATCCTGTAAGTGTCTCCGTTCCAGATCATGTTCCTGTTTGCAGGGGCCACTTTGTGTCAGATTGAGTAATTTCAGCATTTCAAGCATTTTGTCCCTTATTATTACTCTGAGCTCCCTTAAACCTCTGGATGACCCTTCCCTTTGAGAATGCTTCCCTATCCTTGTTGCCTCCCCATAAGGACTGTCAATTTTCCAGCCCTCGGGCCACTGTGGCATTTCAGTGCCAGGTTTCATGCTATAACATTAAGGACAGGGTTTTTTTGGTCCCTCAGGATACTGTATTTTGTAAGAACTTTAGTTTCCCTGCTTCTGTTGCTTGCACAACCATCATGTCCCAGGGTGCTGCCTCTGTCCCTCAAGGACATCCCAAGCAGTCAGTCTCATTGTCCAGCCAGAGAATCCATCAAGAGTACTAGAGGGAGAGGGAGGGAGACAGCCCCACAGTCCTGGCATTTTTCTAGCAGCATTTATTATCAAAGATAACAGGGAGAAGGTTTTCACTCTGGCCTCTGCATCAGTGTTTACGAGAAATATTCTTCCTGTCAGGAATATCTGTCCAGCCTCAGCCTGATGAAGGATCACCGTTCCTGCCCCCAGTGGGTACCACCTATCCCACCCAGTCCTCAGGAGGCTTTTTGCTGTCCTGCACGGACAACTGCCTTAGCTGCTCAGCATGAAACATTCTAGAAGTCATTGAGACCCTGGGTGGCAGAGGGGAGCCTTCCTCTCCAGCAGGAGCCAGGAGGAGCATGGGGAAGTTTTAATGTCAGGGTACAAGGAATCTGCATTATCCAGACAAAATTTGGGCAACAAACAGGGGGAGGAAGACTCGCTGCCAGAATCAAAGCCTCCTCCTGGTTTTCCATTTTCAGTCTGTGTCTTTTCAGTGATCCTGCTCTGAGAACAGGCATGTAGGCTTTTGCTGTAGCTGCCATACATCCAGATGTCTGAGGGTAGTTTTTAACTAATTTGGTTTGCAGCAAAGCCATGGGATTCAAAGGCAACTGCTCACACTTGTGCATCCTTAACTTACTGCAAAGCTTCCAGTTCCTGCCTAGCAGTGCTAAACAAAGCACCTACAGCTGGCACCTCTGTGAGAAGCCCGATGAAGGGCCCCTTGCTATTCTCTGCTTTGCATTTGAGTGTCCTGTCACCTCTGAAACTCAGCCTGCAGCCTTTCCAAATTTAACCAATTCTTAGGCATCTTATCTCAGTCCCACAGAGGGGTTTTCCACAAGTATCTTGCCATCTTCACTGCTTTTATTCTGCTGCCTTCTCCCAAGCATCCATGACCTGTTTATCTCAGATCCACACTTCTGACACCAATTAATGCCACCACCCAGAGGGATTACTTGGCTTGTGAGTATGCAAAGATCACAACTGTTTGTAGTATGTCTGACTCTGTCATGCACAAAGACACAGAGGATTTATTACCTATTTTCTCTTACTCATTACAGGTTACTATTATCAAGGCAAGTATAGTTACAGTTGGTCAAATGAGTGTATCTACTCTACAAGTTACTACAAATTATTACCAGAAAGCAAACAGGGATTTCCACAGCATCTGCAATCGATACTAGCACCAAGTCTGTATTTCAATATTACACAGCCTATGACATACCACCACCTTATTAATGCACAGTTACAGCCTGTCCTTTGTCCTGGCCAGCCTCCACCTACAACCCTGCACTTTCACAGCTCGACTGTGGCTCACATCAGCTTCTGAGAAAATGCTCAGAGGGCCACATGGGTCATGTAGAGACAGAGAACCGAGAATGAGGACAAAGCCAACCCAGACACACAGGCAGGGTCACCTCTCCCACCATGAAAATGCCTGCCAAAGGAGTTGGAGGAAAACCTGAAGCTGGAGCAGGCACCAGGCTGTTTTAATTTCCTGCAGCATTCAAAGCTGTACTTGTCACTGTGGTACAGACTGACCAAGATCCTCCAGCACGTTACAAACAAACAAACCATCCAGCGTGTCTAGCCCACAGCCCAATCACAAGCCTTCCAAAACAGACCATTCCCTGAGACAGTGACCTCCAAAAGTCAGATCTGAAAACAAACTTCCTCTGGGTGTTTCACATTCCTTTGGTGCTATTCTCTAAATGCAATGTTTGTGTCTCTTACTAAAAAAATCCACAGCAACAGGCTTTCCACATAAACTTAAGGGGAAGTGATTCAGTTATTTTTCTAGGATTAAGTTTCAAATAAATTTTCGTAGACTAGGCTATGGAAACTATAATATGACCTGTCAGTTAACCAATAACAAAGCAATGTTGATACTGTGGCATACAAATAATACTTTTAAGGATGATGCTGGTTTAACCTTCCTGCTTTTAATTCAGCACTGGGTTTATCAAGATTTTTGCAAGAATTTTACGTCTGAGTAAAGCACTCTACTTATGCATTTATACTGATTTAAGTGCCCTGGCTAGGTGAGTATATAAATGTGATNTTATTTTTCTAGGATTAAGTTTCAAATAAATTTTCGTAGACTAGGCTATGGAAACTATAATATGACCTGTCAGTTAACCAATAACAAAGCAATGTTGATACTGTGGCATACAAATAATACTTTTAAGGATGATGCTGGTTTAACCTTCCTGCTTTTAATTCAGCACTGGGTTTATCAAGATTTTGCAAGAATTTTACGTCTGAGTAAAGCACTCTACTTATGCATTTATACTGATTTAAGTGCCCTGGCTAGGTTCTCCAGACACAGATACCCACACCCTCCAAGACACAGAGTGGACTTCACGCACAAATATCAACAGCTACATAACAATCCCTTAGTGGTTCCAGCTTGTGCTGGTCTCACGCAGACCTCAGGAATTGCTGCTCAGAAATAGCAGCAAGATGCAGCTTTCTGCTGCAAGCACTGGCAACCATACTTGGTCACAGTCTTATTTCAATATGAAAAGAATGATTTCCTTTCATTCTGTTATAAACCATATTCTAGAGCAGGTAAGGATCACAATTTCATGGAAATGCCTACTTGCCAGTTAACATTAAACCGAGAAATTTAAATATAGCCTTATGCCTCCACCACAGGCTCAATCAGATCACAGAAGGAACTGCAAGAGTTTCAGATTCATATATTATGATGCAAATGAGTTTTGTAAATTGTGACCTAGTTCCCATGTTAGGAACAGTTGGGACCAACAGCAGGGACTGCGCGATGAATGCGAGCAGCAGGGGCAAGCAAGGAAATTAACATTTGTTCTTAATTTGAAATGGATTTTTAATCACTTTCAGGTGCCTCAAAGGAAGTGCACACACTTGTTTACTATAATCATTCTGACAGAAGAATGCATATAGGAGGTAACACGTTTTTGTTTTACTAATTGAAATGTTTGCAGCACTGGTGTCACACGAAGTGCCAGACCACAGCTCTTTCTGGAGGGCACAAAGAAGGACTGTGAAATGAAGTTTCCCAATTGATCCGCTCCTCAGAATTTGCTTTGTAAAGAAAGTGAGTTGCACGTACCCTCTAAAAGTGACTGGATATTAGATCACGTTCATCTTTCCAAATCCAGTTGCTATTTTTTATGCTAGAGGCCTGATAAACTCGCTCTCCAAAGAGCCTGCTCAGGGATTTAGCTCCACGGCTGTCAGCCACATGCTTAAACACGATTCAGCAGAGTTAGTGGAAAATACTGAACTCATGAAATTCTGCTTGTGCTGTAACAGCGAGCCCACAACACACTGTGCTGAGCTTCAGCCTGAGGCAGCTTTCTGATTTAAATGAGTTTTAGAATACTGTTTTAAGTGTTCGAATGACATTTAAATGTCTTAAATACGCCCAACAGCAAGGGTGTAACTTGTTAAAAACCAGACAGATTTTCATTCTGAGGATTAACTACAGTTGGAAATGATTGGAAGCTGGAAAAACGGCAGAGCGTCAATGGTCCCCAAAAATAGAGTCTCAGCTCCCTCTGGTGGAAAAATTTGGTCATTTTCTGCAAAAAGATTTACGTGAGGAGGTCTTGTTTCTGCTACAGGCCTCGAGGCCATGAGATACCGAGAGACAGCAAACAAACCCACTGTTCATTTTGAAGGACTGGAACTCCTTAGAAGTTGATGTGAAGTATCTCATCTCACTGACTGTTGCAGGGTGTCTGAACAGGATACCTCATATCAACAAGTTCCGTCTTCCACAGGCTGGAATTCTCCAGGTGTGACTTATGATACATAATCCTCCTGAAGCAATTGGTAGCCCCAAGGAAAATAACACACACAACGTTCTAACATTCTCTCCACAACATCTTAAGCCCCACAAGCAGCTGAGTTACGAAACAGAGAACTACGTCTCTAAAACACAAGGCATAAAGCAAAGCCCTCAGATTCCAACCTGTGTCCCTTGGTCTTAGATGTCCTGTATAAATTAAACCCATCAAAAAAAGCCCCCTTCAATCTCCTATTTTCAAAGATCTGGTGAAGAGTCCAGCACTAATGGCAAAAACCTCACTAAATACAGTTGTTCCTGGTCTACAGGTAAGTGTATTAGCAAAAGGACCCAGTTTTTTGTGTCCTCTGGAACAGCAACAGCCCAGAATGGCATCACCACGGGTTTTTGACTTCTTGATCAATAAAATTTTCATTGCTATTTGCACCACATCTATGCTAGATACAATTAAGGTTATTCCATACTTTATAATCAAAACCAAACATGCAAGATATTTCTATTTTTCCTTATTCACCATGTACAGTGAAAAGTAAAGCCTGCAAGTATTCCAGCTATTGTCACAAAAAGTCTAATAAAGTATCTTTTTATTTCAGATTAGAGGAATCAACAGCTCCACTGTAATTAAGCACACTAACTGCTCTGACAAATTCTATAAAGAGAACTGTGAGCAACTCCTGCAGTCACACACACACCAGAATGATTTTTTATTATACTTCTGCCACAGAACAAAGACACATAGAGACAGTGAAAAGGAAAATGGTATCAAAAAAGTATTTATTAACCACCACATAATTCAATTTCATGGTGAGGCATTAAAATCTGTACTTGCTCCTTGGAAACAGGAGAGCTGAATAAACCTGTGAAGGTGGGGCAGCTCATCAAGTGTGCAGGTGAAGTTTATTAAGAACATAACCAAATACCATTTCCACAGCCAGAAAAAAACTGAGGGTGGGTAAAAGAAATAAAGGCAACAACAGCCAACAAAATACCCTTGGAGTGTTTTGTGCAACGTTTTTCAAACAAGAAAGCCTACTAAGGCGAAAAAAAGGGCATGAAGTTCTGGGTTCTTACATTCAAATATCAAAAAAACAACAATGGCAAGTACAATTTGATCTCTGTGTGTACAATCAAAATAACTTTGTAATAGATTTTTCTCCAAAAGGGCAGTTTTCTATGGGCTGAAGTGTCCATGTATTTAATTGGACCCCTCACGAGGGTTGCAGCTCAGGTTGCAACTCCACTGGCTAGGACAGTGTGTGTTTTTCAATCTTCTGCAGGAACACCAAGCCTGCTCATGTAGCTCTCCCACGCTGCCCTCCTGTACTTCTCTGCTTCTTGAAGACGGTCTGAAGCTGCCAAGATGCCACGTCCCACAATAATGATATCTGAGCCTTTTCCACCGATGACCTCCTTGGGGCTTTGGTACTTCTGTCCGAGGTTATCACCTGAAATTCAGACATCTTTTTTTTTTTGTTTGCACAAAACTGTATGTACTAAAAACCTTCAGAGTGGTGCTGGAATACAACGCAGGTTCCCTGTCCCAGCTCTCATCCTAACAATCCACAAACAGAACTAGAAATTGCATTGCCAACCAAAAAACACAGATCAAATTTGACAGCCAGCACTCTCCTTTTTCATCGTTTACCAATCACTATAGATTGAACAGTTACTCAAAGAAGCATCAATCAGGATTACTAAAATAAGCCTCAGCCTTCTTAAAATAGGCAACCCCCCTGAACATTAATGTAAAAGCTTGTGATTTCAGTTTAGGTTTCATAAGAATTAAGTACTGCAGAAAAACATATCTCCCCTATCTGTTTCAGTGATAACGTCTTTAGTCAGCACAAGACTTTCACTTCATTGATACTGCATCTATATGAATACCAAGTGTTTCAGTCAGACTTCTCTATTTGTTATAGTTTTTTTTTACCTCTACTGAATAGTTTTACATCTAATCTAACACCTATCTGAAGACATTTTGCATATCTTCAGGAATGTGCTTTATGGTATGCACAGACCTCAAAACAAGAAAAAAGGTTGCATAGCCTGCTCACTGCCTTCCAGAGCTCCCAAGAAAGGGATCAGCATATCCAGAAATATGGGAGACAGCCCTCAGTGGGAAACAGACTCCTCCCAGCTGAGAATCAGCATCCAAACCCTCTTCAGAAGCCACTTTTTCACTGGAGACTAGATCACTTCTGTCCTTAAACAGACTAAAAATATTTCAGAAAAAGTTACCTCCAGTTTGCAGCTGGACTCCTGGGGTTAAGTGTAGAAATTCTGGTTTATTGCTAACTCTAGATCCACATATGAATCCAAAAACAAAATCTGAGTTGTCTTCAGCCATCTGTACCTGAAAAAGATCAGTGAACAATTACAAATTATATACTTAAAACTCAGCTAGCCTAGCAATCTGTTTGTCATCCACCCTCTGACGCTTTAAGCTGTGCGAGGCCGGGGTATTAAACACCTCTTGCTTTCCCAATGTAAAGTCATTCTTTCCCTCTGGCAGGAAAGTGAATATTATATTTCTTTCTATTTTATAAATAATACCATGAATGAATTTAAACTAATTAGAAATTAATTGCTCAAAGAAGGAAAGAAAACAAAAAAAAAGAAGGGGGGGATGCTTACAGCACACTTGGCATGTGTACTAGAATTCCAAGTGTGAGCTCAGACCACCTCACATCACTGGCCTACAGCTGCAACCTTTAAACACCACACCACACCACATATTCCTGAGTCTCTAAGGAAAAAACAAACACCTGCAATAGAGCTGGAGTGACTTTTGGAAGTGCAAATATTAGAAACACATAAAACCTCCCTGTCCCACTTTACAAGCTTTTAACCCGACACAAGACTTCCCACTTACTGCAGCTTTGGTGTATTCACCCGTTGCAAGGGACCCTTGGGAACTCATCTCTGCAACCAGGAGACAGCCACGCTGGAGAGGAAGACCCACTTCCCTCAGACCTCTCACCACTCCAGCGCCTGGAACCACGTGGGCATTGACGATGTCTGCCCAGGATGCGATTCTGAACACGCCACCTGAGAACACGGACAGAGAGTCGTCAGAAATGTGTTAAACAGGAAGCACAAGTTACACAAAAACAGCTGCACACTTAATCACTCACGTATTAAAAGACAGTTTTATTGCTGAAGCTTGACAGTTACAAGTTCAGTCTCATCAGACAGTTCTGCCAGCAGCCTAACCACAAAGCACAATCTCTCAGTTTACTTTTCACAAACACTTGTCAGTGTCTCACCTTTAATATTTACTGAGACATTTATGGTAGCCCAGAGATCTGCTGCCACAGGTGCTATCTTCCCAGAGAGCACGCAGATCATATGGGACATAAGGATCAGGAAAAGAGAACAGCACTCCTACAGCTGCAGATGGAGTATCAAAGGAAAGCCATGCTGGGCACACAAGCACTACAATAATAGCAGGCAGCAGTTTCTCATGGCACACAACTCAGGATGTACTTACTGAGCACAACCACAGATTCCTAAAAAGACTTAGGTTGGAAGAGACCTCAGGAGGTCATGCCCTCTCAGCAAGTTCAGCTTCAATGCTAGGTCAGATTGCTCAGGGCCTTATCCCCTTGAGTATTTCCCAAGGCCGGAGATTCCACACTCTCTCCTGGCAACTTGTGCCAGTACTGCAGTTATACACACCAGAGGCAAAGTTATAGTAAATCCAGGTTGATGATAATCACCTTCATACTGATGTTTCACGGTGTTTCCAATATCTGCAAACTTCCTGTCTTCAAAAATCAAGAACTCATGTTGATCTGCCAGCCTTCTCAACTCCTTTACTACCTCTTGGGTGAAATCATTCAAGATGTCTATGTGAGTCTTCAGGATACAGATGCTGGGGCCCAGGGTGGCAGCTAACTGCAGCAGCTCCTTGGAGCTGGTGACATCAGCAGACAGGCACAAGTTTGTTTGCTTCTTTTCCATGAGCATCAGAAGCCTGGCAGCAACAGGATGCACCCCAGGCAGCTGGGCACGAGCGCTGAAGCTCAGCTCCTTGCAGAGTCTCTTCACAGGAGCTGCACCATTCTGAGCCACTGCCTCAAACACATTTCCCTCAATGAATTTCTTCACCTTTTCAACCATCTCAGGAGCCACTTCTCCCTGCTGCTGGAGAATCTCCAGCACCCCAGACAAGGTGCACACAGAGTGCAGGCGAATTCCATGTTCCTCTAGCCTGGCCTTCCCACCCTGCTCCCTGTCCAACAGCACTATGGCATCTGTGACTTTTAATCCTTCTTTCTGAAGAGCTTCTGCAGTTTCCAGCACACTGGATCCACTTGTGACCACATCCTCAATGATCAGGCATGTGTCTCCTGGATTAATGGTGCCTTCTACCATCCGCTTAGTACCTGAAAAATAAAAACCAAACACTCCGCCAAATGAAGAAAGGTTGGACGACCCAAAAAAGCCTTAAGAGTATCAAAACTTCATTAGATGATACCACTTATCACAGTCCTTACCACAGCTCACTCACTGACCTGTAATTCAGGTCATAAAGACCGTTACTTCTCCAAGCTGATAAAACACTACTTTACGTTTCCAGAAGTTATATTCCATAACAAAACTGACACACTGTTAACAGCACAAATTCAAATGTTTGAATAAGATGACTTCAGAAGTTTAGTTTTGTCATGACTTGAAAGCTCAGACTTACAAAATTATTCTCTCATTATTTAAAGCATCTTTAAGGCAGCCAAGTTATTGGCACTCTTTGGCATGTTTCCTATTTTCCACGGGCAGCATTGTGTGCTTAAAATGCCTGGGAGAACAATTAGGAGGAGTAAAGCCTCAAGTGCCTTTGTCCTAACTTACAATAAGCACACATCCATGAAAGGCCTCCTGGGGAAAAACGACAAAGGATGCCTGGCTTTCCCAGGAGCAGTTAATCGCTGTCACAACCGGCTTGTGCTCCACAAGAAGGAACAGCAAATGTTTCCATGCCTGGCCCACTGCCTGACACAGGAGCAGCATTTAGTTTTGACAAGTGTACCTTCTAATTACACACTGTTGGAAGAGGATGCATAGAAATCCAGTTACATGGCAGGTTAATGCTTCAGTCTGCTCTCCCTGTTCCTTCATCACAAGCAAATAAATGGTTCATTGAGTAGAGAAGGGACTGCTGCTCACCTGGCTCACTGAGTACACGGCCATATGATAATGAAAGAAAAAGGGGTTTGAGAGACAAATGAAGAAGAGGCTAGAAAGGTTCCTTTTGGTGTCAATACACAAAAAGCTTGGTTTGAGAGCAAAGTGTGGTTCTGATCTCAGCATGCTGGAGAATCTGAGTTATAAATCCTCCTTTCTGGATGAGGCGACTAACCCAGAACCATAGCAAGGGTATCAAGGAAAAAAAAAAAAAAAAGACATTGCTAAAGAAAAGAAACAAACTGTCACAAACGAAAACAAAGAAACAGAAAACATCCTTCAAGAGTCTCGAAATCTCCTAAAGCAGGTCTAAAGCTGTAGCCTAAACAGCGATCAGCTGGGAGAAGCTGATCAGGCTGGGATGCTGAGGGAGGTTTGCTTTAGGGGGGAAAGGGCTTGCTTCTTAAATTGTAATGGTAACCTTAAACAGGAACGGAGATGCTGTGCCTTACAAAAGAACTTATATAGTTTAAATAGCTTATATAGTCTTTTGTATAAAAGAAATGACATAAAGTCGTTTCCCAAACAAGGTAAGTCGCAAACTCTTGCTTTGAAAGGCTTTACCGTAGTCTTTAGCCTCCTTCCTCCGTATAAGCATGGGAAGCTGATGCTCGGAGCAGATGATGGTGGCCAGCGGCAGCGCGGTGTACGGAACGCCGCACACACAGTCGTACTGCAGCCCCGCATCCCGGGCTGCTTGGAAAAGCAGTCCCGCCACCTGGAAAGGAAAACCAAACGCTTTTTAAGAGCCAGGCTGGCGCCAACGTGACGAAATCAATGAAAACCTCTCTGCCTGACACGACCCGAGAGCCGAGCCCGCGGGGTCCCGGCCCTGGAGAGCCCCCGCCGCCCCCCGGGCCGGGCACGGGCACGGGCACGGACACGGACACGGGCACGGGCACGGACACGGGCACGGGCACGGACACGGACACGGGCACGGGCACGGACACGGGCACGGGCACGGCGGGGCCCGGCCGGGGCCCCCGGCCCGCACCTGCCGGAGGAGGCGCGGGTGGGACACGAGGCCGCGCAGGTCGATGTACACCGGGGACGAGCGGCCGCTCTTCAGCACGAAGTGCCCGAAGCGCA
>VYZR01029839.1:3805-14387 GCA_013400675.1 Oxylabes madagascariensis
ATCTCATGTCCATGCAATTTCTGAGAGCATACTTCAGGCTGACTTCAGTGCAGACTCATGGGCTGACTGATTTATAATCCTGGATTTCTTGCATTTTCCAATTTAATTTCGGTTGTAAGAAATTCAGCTGATGTAGTTTAAGAATGGTCCACAATGTGAACTGAACAGTATGTAAGTGTATTTAATGTCAAGATTCACTTTTGGAGAACACTTTTGATTTGAACAAGGAAAAATTAGTAACATAGATGCAAAGAGTCCTGAATTCTGGACATGATGACATTCCTAAGTCATAGGATATCAGTTAAAAATCAATGTCCTGAATCCCAGAATAAGGAGTATTTAAAATCTTATTACAACTTTTAGGTGAACTATTGTTCATTCTGAAATAGGGCTGTGTAGGACATAGTTTGTCAACAAGATAAATAACAAAACAGATATACTGGAAATAGCAATTTTATCATGCTTGTTTATGACTTGCATGGCGAAAGTGATAAATGCCTAGGAATATTATGCTCCTTGAAGGTTCATGTCCCTGTGATGGTTTATTATGTGGGTTTTCTTGTGGTTTTGAGGTTTTTGTTGTGCTTTGTTTGGTTTTTGTTTGTTTCTTTTTTGGTTTTGAATGTATTAGAAGAAATTTCCAAATTTTACTCAACATACTGAACTTTCAAATTTTGAATCTGAGACCAAATAAAGGTGGAAAACCAGCAGCATTATTAGAATTCTATTGTGGGCAGCACCATGTTCTGTTCATCAATCTGCTGTACCCATTTTCTTTCTCTGAANTTCTATCAAAGGTAGTCTCTGTACATAAATTAAGTTATCAAAAAACCCTTCACTTTTTCTTTTCCTATGCAAAATATGAATGAAATGGAAAATTTAAAGAATTTTAAAATTTAAAACAGTCAAATTCGAGCACATATTCACATTCTGAGTGCAGAAAATTTTCAATGCTGTAAGGTTCTATTTTCTTTTTCGATGAGTTGGGTGCATTTCAAAGTCACTTTTGAGGAATGAACCAACTTGTTTGATCAGTTTTGTTCTTTTTTCATAAGTCTCAGTACAAGGCAGATTTAAAAAAAATTCTTTTAAATGTATTTTAAAATGGTTTGATTACCTTATGACTTGGAAAATGGAAAAAAAAATCATGTAAATTCTTTTCAGGAAGTACAGTTCTCCATGAATAAAAAAATCTAAACTTACCAATAAACTTGTGCAGCTTTTAAATGTATTTAAAATAAGAGTTAATAACAAGCAAACAATTGCTTTTCAGTAGTTTATAAAGCATGTCATGTCTTTAGGTCCTTTGTTGACCTGTATCTGCAGTTCTATGAAATCAGACATGCTCTTTGTAAAGGGAAAATTGTGTCTCACAACAGTAAGAATGCCTGTTTCTGGGGCAAGCTACACACATTCTTTAATTGTCATTCTATTGATGGAAAAGTGTCTTAAGTCAAGTTTCTTTTACTGACTAAAGCCAATTAATATAAAGATGTCCTTAATTATAATAAATAACAAGATATAGAATTTTTTATTCCTTAATTTTCAAAATAATATTTTAAAAGGAGTTGAGAAATTGCTAGTACTTTGAGGATATAAAAGGCTGTTTCATTTAGAAATACACTGTAAATATAAAGAGAAAAAAATATTGGGATAAGCAAGTGATGTGCAAAACATAATATTGAATGAAGACTTTAAGCGATAACACAAAGAAGCTTTTAAGCCTGGAAATGCACTATTTGGGTAGGTGACACTTGCTCCCCAAGAGCTGTAAATTATTATACGCAGTATGAAACTGGAATCGAACAAAGATACAAGATTATTTTCCTCAACAGGAGCTATATGTCCTTTTGACACAATTCTGTGACAATTACCAAAAAAAAATTGTGCCCTTTCCTGTAATGTGTTTGCTCTCATTATTTGTCTTTTTTGTCATCATGTCAGCAATTTCAAATTTGAAAGTTAAATCATGGCAAATTGTCACAGTCGTGGTTCATGCAGTGCTAGAAGTACATTTATGTGATTGTTTTAGTAAATGGCTCATTGAAAAAATATTTTCTGCTCAGTTGAAAGTTTTGCTGCAGGGATTAAAGCATATGAATCTGAAATACAAATTCAAGTTATTCATGTGTAAAAATTGACCTTTCCCTGATATGGACTTAATAAAAATATTCACTAAGGTGAATATAAACTGGAATTCTGTGTTGATTTCATTTTACCTTTGGCAATAAAATAATGCAAATTTATGCTATTTTAAATATTTAAAATTTAGCTAAACCAGAAAATTTACATAAGTAAAAAAAAAAACTCATTTATATGTTACAGAAATTATTTTCTTTAAAAATTGTCATATAAATTTCTTATGCACAATGTTTTCATATGTTATGTTCTGTTTATTCTAAAGCAAAACATAAAAATAAGGAAAAAAATTCTGTCTGAATTTTAATAGGATTAATTTTTACGAAGTAATTGTGAATGCAAAAAAAGCTACCCTAGAAATATTGAAGCTATTTAGTTCAGAATTTGAAATGTCTGGGATTGTCATCAGGGACATGATAACTCCAGAGAATTGTTTTATCCCTACTGTTTGCACCTGTAACAAAAAGTAAATAAAAAGTTTTGTAATAGATATGCACATTTGCATATTCAAGATAGTTTTGATATTACTATCATCTAGCTGCACCCAGAACTCAAAGGCTATGGCAAATCATCATATGCAAAAAGCCTGTCACAACATTGTCACAAGTAATCCAATTTTCTTCTCTTTTTTCCCTAGCTGTTCCAAACTGTAATTAACTTTCATATGAAATGGAAATTCAGTCTTTTAAGATATCTTCATAGTTGATAATGTGCAGAAAGGTTAAGCCACTGCATTAGTACAAAAGAAATAATGTGTTACAAAATACAGTGAACTCTGAACCATTAATCTCATTTTGGCAATAGAAACAGAATCATCTCCTACCCATGTCTGTGACTAAAAAAAGGGCAACACTATTTGGGTTTTATTGTAAAGCCAGTATCTAGTTACCTCAACGTGATGTCTGAAACTGGGTAGGAACTAGCATCTTTAATGTAGAGTTTCAGTGAGGCTTCTAAAAATCACAATTATTTGTGCTTTTTGCCTTGATAATTGGCCAAGACACTAGTAAAACACTGTTTTCTTACCCAGTCTACAAGGAGTTGTCAGAGTTAGGACACACTGACTACTGCCTCAGCCTGAGCTGAGGGGTTTGTATGTGAGAACTGCTGCACACAAGAAGCCTGGGAGAGGAGGAAGCAATGTACATGTGTTTACATGTACATGCACAAGAGTTGCAGTTCCAGAGCCATCACTTTTTCTCAAGCACATTCTTGATTACATGGGAGAATACTGCTTCCATAAAGGGGTTCTTTTACTCACTGTGTAGGAGAAATGTCCTAGAAGCTTGAATTTAGTTTCTACAGGGAACAGGAATCTTCTGGTTCTTAGCACTTGAACACTTGCTTTTGCAGCTTCAATAATACATTTTCAAGATAGCTTTTTTGGATGTACTTCCATATAGGCAAGAAACAATAGTTTTAGGACCCCAACTCAACTCATTGGGTTGAAAAAACAGATCTACTTGTTTGTTTTTGGTGGAGGGAATAGACAAAGAGCGTAGCCTGACTTCATTACTTCCTTGGAGGTCCAGTTCCCTAGACAGATGAGAAGAAATTCTCATTTATAGTTTGCTGCCAATTGTCCTCCTGCTGGAGGACAGAGGACTGTTCTTGCTGCAAATGAAGGCACATGCTGTTGAATGGATGGATCAAACTCACAATTTTTGTTTGTCGAAATGCTGTGAATTTTCATTCTGTTGCTCATATGGCTCAGACAAATTAAAGGTAGTGACTCTTGGTAAAGTATTAAATCTGGAGTAGTCAAATGGGGTAGCTTAATGACATCATGGTGTCATCATGGTAATTCACGAGTTAAATTATTTTCTCACAATAATTTACTGCACAAGACAGTCATTAAGTCATCCTATCTCTAGGACATCTCTAGGATATCTCTGCAGAGAACGAGATCTGTTCTCATATGCTGAAGTAGATAGGAAAAAAATGATAACATAAAGAATCTCAGCAGATTTTGATTTGGGAAAAAAGCTGCACTAAACCTTTGCTTTTCTATGAGACTTATTTTCATATGCTTTATTTCTCTGATGCCCTTCATTTTCCTGTATTTAGTATTTTCATTAGAAATCAAACACAGAGACAGAATATTACTTCATCGGTGTTGGTGCATCTTCAGCAAAATTGTACAAGAAAAGCTTGGTCCAATGACTCTGGAAAGCTTTCATTAAATGGGAATTTGCCCTGTAGCAGATTTGCAAGCTGTTCAAATTTCTGCTAAGTCAATCAATCTCCATAACAAGAAGATAGTTTTATGGAATGCCTGAGGCCCTCTGATTCCCTGTTGGTTTCTATGAGGCAAAAAATCTCGGGTTTGGTCAACTTGTTCATAAGGAAGCTCCTTATTTATTAAGAATTCTCCACAACAATATAATCAGAATTCCTGACATCTTTGTCTATCTTTGTCTGTGCTCAGAAAAAAAAAAAAGTTCTTGTTTCTTGAAGTAATTTTTTTTTCTTAATTCTTTCTCTTTTGTATCACATTCTGTTTCCAAGGCATTATAAGTCATTTCAACAATGCTCCCTGTTCACCTAGAAATTTGTAACTGCCTCATTCTGATGAATAGCATTTCAAAAGAGATTTTGATAAAAAATTGTTCTGAATTTAAGTGGAATAGAGAATCACATACAAGCTTTCTGCACAAAAGAAAATAGGAAGACCACAGAAATACAGAATTAGAAACAGAATGGGGGAGAGGAATTCTGACTGGTTTGTCCAGATTTAAGTAAAATGTATTTGCCACATGTGTTTGGTCTTTGTCGTTCTGCTTTGTGAGACTGAAGGCAAAAGTAGAAAAGAAAGCCTAACAATACTGAAGAATTAAGATTTTGTGTTCTTGAGGTATGCAAGATACAAAATCAGAGAAAGTCTACACATACTGCTAAATGAAATGGGCATAATGTTTTATTAGGTATCAGCTGTTCGAATCAGGGAACTTGTGGTAATACTTGTCTTTCCAAGTTGAAATACATTGTAGGTTGACCTTGCCTGACTGTCAGGTCCCTACCAATCACTCTATCTCTCCCCTTCCCAGCAGGACAGGGGAGAGAAAATAAGGTGGAAAACAACATGTAGGTGAAGATAAGGCAGTTCACAAAAGCAAAAAAGTGAAAGTTTGCACTTGCACAAACAAAGAAAAAAAAAAGTTATTCTCTACTTCCCATCAGTGAGTGGTGTCAATCCACTTCCCAGGCAGCAGGGTTTCAGCACATGGAGCAGTTGCTCCAGAAGGCAAACACTGTGGATAACAAATACCCCTCCATTCCTCCTCCCTCCATTAGCTTTTATACCTGAGCTGTCACACGGTATGGAATGGCCCTTTGGTTAATTTGGGTCGGCTGGCCTGGTTCTGTCCCTCCCAGGACCTTTCCCACCCCCAGCCCCTGATGGGGCCGGGATGTTGGGAGACAGCGCTGGGGCTGTGCCAGCCCTGCCCAGCAGCAGCCAAAGCACTGGAGGGTTTTCAACTCCTTTCCAGCTACCTGGGCAAAGCACAGCACTGTGAGGGCTGCTGTGGGAAAATGAACTCCAGCTCAGCCAATACAAAAAAAGCCTTAATGGAGGAAAAAGTGTATTGATGCAAAATAACATGCCCTATTTGTTATATTATGGGAGTATGATAATAGAACTGAAATAATTCTAACAGCAAATATTAACCCCAGATTTTTCTAGTCATTGATGAGCATATGTCACATTTGAAGAAGATGGAGGTATCATTAAGGTGGTTTTGTTACTGTGTGTACCAGTATTTGCTCTCAGTGCAAGATGAACACTTTTCTTTGTGTTCTGTATGAGGTCCCTAATATCCTGATTCTTTTCTCAAGTCTCTTCCTCTTCTATTAATGCAGAAACTGTTTTTCAGTTTTCTTTGTTCTGTTTTCATTTTTCCTTTTTTTTTCTCCTTCTCGTCTTCCTTCTTCCTTTTTTTTCCATCTCCCTCTCCTTCTTCCTCTCCCTCCCAGCACTCTGTTAAAAATACCCAACAGCCATTTATCTGGTGACTACCTTATTGATAGATACATAAATTTACTTTCCCATTTCTCTTTCTATATGTAAGAGCAGAATCTGGTCTGGTTATTCATCTTCAAAGGACAAAGACAAGACTATGGGGTGGTTTTTTGGTTTTTTTTNATGTAGGTGAAGATAAGGCAGTTCACAAAAGCAAAAAAGTGAAAGTTTGCACTTGCACAAACAAAGAAAAAAAAAAGTTATTCTCTACTTCCCATCAGTGAGTGGTGTCAATCCACTTCCCAGGCAGCAGGGTTTCAGCACATGGANTCTTTTCCTTTCCAATATGTCTTTAAACAGTTTTAAGACATCTTCAGAGCATGCCTACAAAGTCCATAGTATGAAGTTAAATGGTCATACATTCTTTTTTAATCTTTATGATTTAATGATTTTTCACCTCTAATTAAAGCAATTTTTAGGAAAACAGAACTGTTAATTTCACATGCTTACAGGAGGATATAGAGAAATGAGGATCTGCCTAGAAATGGATGATTTTGTCTCAGCTAAGAGTTCTCAAAAAAACCCCAGCTGACCATATGAATAGCCCAGATTGAACTTCATTCTTGGGAAAGTCTGCATGTCCTATGCTTTTATAGATAGGGCCTTTTTTTTNNNTATTTTTTTTTATATGGGTGTTTTTTTTTTTTTTTTTTTTTTTTTTTTTTTTTTTTTTGCTTCTCTATTTTTCAGATCATTGAAGTAACATATTTGGGAACCACAAAGTATAGCTAAGGGTACATGAATTTCTTTTCTAGAAATTTGAAGCTTGAAATTTTTACATTTCCTATGGTAGCAAGCCCTTCCATTATTTTGCAGGGATGATGTTTCAGATCACTCTGTTCTTGACTACGTATATTTAACATGCATTTTATTCTTTAGTGCAATTTTTTTTTTTTTTTTTTTTTTGCCTCAGAGTTTAAGACCTCTTTAGGTTCAAATCTTACCATGAAGAGGAAAATTAATTTAGATTTCCTATTTTAACTTCTAAGAAAAATGGACTAGCAGTAAGTTTTTTTTGTCTTCTGTGAAAGTAATATGGATGATGAATGCCTGGCTTGTGAAGCTGGTGGAATGTTGCTGAGAACCATAGAGCCAGTCATTCCACAGTTTCAACAGGCAGATGTTTTACCACATCTGTGAACACAAAAAAGACATAAGCCCTTACTGAAATATCAGATAGATGCTTAGGTGTTTTAGGAGGGGAGAAAAGCTGAAAAATGTCTTTTAGGAGATCTCAATTTTGATTGAGGTTCCTGCAGAGGCAAGTTTTATGATAAAAGACTCTGATCTACATGTACAGAGGCATACAGCAGCACAAAGACAGGTGGAGGAAACTCAACAAACCAGTCAGAGAAAATTTCTGTTTCTGAGTCCTCCAGGTGTGTCCCAGTAGTTTCCTTCCCATGGACCAGGTTGCACCCACCATCATAAGACAGTGGGACCTTCTCTCCAGGTCACCTTTCACACTGATTGTGGTGGCTGCCTAGGTATATGGGACACGGTATGGAATCCAGGGGAAGAATATTTTGGGAATGTACAAATAATTTTATGGTATGCTTTGGAAGAGCATGGTGGATTGACTCTGACTGGATGCCAGGTGCCTACCAAAGCTGCTTTATCACTCTCCTCTTCAACTGGAGACAGGCTCATAGGTCAAGATAAGCACAGGGATAGATCACTCAGTGATCACTGTCATGAACAAAACAGACTTGGGGAATTTTATTTAATTATTACCAATCAAATCCGAGTAGAATAATGGCAAATAAAAAATTAATCTTAAAAACACCTTCCCTCACTCCTCCCTTCTTCACGGGCTCAACTTCACTCCCACTTTTCTCTACACTGCCTTTCCAGCAGCACAGGGGGATGAGGAATGGGTGCTGTAATCAGTTCATCATATACTGTCTCTGTCACTCCTTCCTCTTCAGGGGGAGGACTCCTCATTTGCTCCAACATGGGGTTCATCCCATAGGGGGCCATCAGAAACTTCTACAACACGAGACCTTTCCACAGACCCTGCTCTTCATTAACTGCTCCAGCTTGGGTTCTTTCCACAGGGTGCTGACCTTCAGGAATAGACTGCTCCAGCATGGGCCCCCCGGTCCAGAGGGCCACAGGTCCTGCCAGATGTCTTCTCCAGTGCAGGCTTTCACATGTGTGTATCTGTGTGCCTTGGGGCTTTGGGTGCCTGGGTGCCAGCAGCTGGGAGAATGAGGACTTAAGGGCTCTAATTAGCACATAGACTGTAGGGCCAGCCCCTGGGGAGCCATGTATCATACAGATACAGACAATATCTACAGAGATGTACAGACATATTTCTCACTAAAGAATCTTCAGCCTGCTCAGCCTGTGAGGGGAGCAGGATGCTGTTTCTACTTACATGAATGCTGTGTGTTCTATCTGCGCTGATCTGTGTGGCTTGCCAGGGGGATAGATATGTGTATAAAATACATGCAATTCTCTGTATGCATATTGAGAAAATATACCCAGTCTTGCTACTGGAGCTGAATCAGCCTTGGTTTTCTTGGGCTACTCAGCTCAGCAGCCCTAGCAACCATATGACTCTAGCCAGAGGGTGTCAGAACTACAATCATTTCCAGCGTGACCCTTCACTAAAACTCTAGATCAAGAACACCNCTTGAAAAGTTCTGTGACTGCTAATTCCACTGTAGCAAATCATTCAATTTCTCTCATTTTGATCAAATCACAGTGTCTGAACATGTATTTTATACATCTTCCCTCTTTTCTATTTTCTCATTAATCTAGCTTTCATATTCTCCTTAAGATAGCTTTGGAATATAAAATGGATGCTCTAAACACTACAACAGAAGAATTAAATCAATCATNGGTTTCTTCTTGACTCCCTTCAAGTATGGGCTTCTTACTGCGTAACACATTTCACAGGGCTCTTTTGTAGGCTCTTTCTCCTTTGATACCCACACCTTTAAAACTGAAAGTACAAAGCAAAAAAGAGTATTTTTTTAAAATGTTTTGCATGCACTTTGAGCTAGATGGCTGTGTTTAGAATCAGAAATTGACAGTTTATGTTGGCTAAAAGCATTTCCAGTGGAGAATATGAAGTCTTCAAAGGCAGAAGAATGTTACAGACTTTCTCTTATGATTCATTCTCAGCTGTCTGTGAGAACTTCTTTTAACTATCAGGGATTTCACAACACAGTTGCTAAATGTAGATGCAGCCAGGCTTTTTTATAAATGATGTACTTATTCCTAAAAATGAATATGGGATCATATCCATTTCTCAATACAAAATATACAGAGATATGAGACTAGAGGTGAAACATAAGGTGCAGTCTAATCCTACTCTGATATATCTTACAGAATCATGCAATCTCAAAAGTGTTGTTTGCAATATAATTTTAAGTTAATGGTATTAAGTGCTTTCTCTTCTCATGGTCATGGTTGAATCCTATGTGGCAACTAAGCACCATGCACCTGCTGGATCACTCCCCATTGGTGGGGTGGGGGAAGAGAACATGAAGAGTAAAAGTGAGGAAACTCAGAGGTTGAGATGAAGACCATTTATTAGGTAAAGCAAAAGCTAGGTGTGTAAGCCAATCAAAACAAGAAATTAATTCACCAGTTCCCATGGGTAGAGAGGTATTCAGCCCTTCCCAGGAAAGCACGACTCCCTCACACTTGATGTCCACTGGGGAAGACAAACACCATTTCTTCCCCTTTCTTCTTCTTCCCCCTGCAACACTGATTTCTGTGCTGGCAGGATAGGGTGAGGAGCAGAAAAAGCCTTGACTCTGTGCAAGAACTGCACAGCAACGAGAAAAGCATCCCTGTGTTACCAACATAGTTTTCAGCACAAATCCAAAACACAGACCCATAGTCGACACTGTGAAAAAAATTAGCCCTGTTTCAATCAAAGCCAGCACACACTGGCAAATAAGGGAGAAAGCAGGGAACTTTAAATGCTAAAAGAGCTTATGGAAACTACAGACCTTTTGAATATTTTTGCACAAAGGGCACTAGAACATACTTATGACCATAAAGTAGAGCAAAGATGAAATCATGATTATTTTATAAACTTCATCAGAAGAACATAATGCAAAACTTTATATAATTCATTATTTATTAACTTAAATTAGAAATAGGGAAAAATCACAGAATTGAAGCTTGAAAAGTTCTGTGACTGCTAATTCCACTGTAGCAAATCATTCAATTTCTCTCATTTTGATCAAATCACAGTGTCTGAACATGTATTTTATACATCTTCCCTCTTTTCTATTTTCTCATTAATCTAGCTTTCATATTCTCCTTAAGATAGCTTTGGAATATAAAATGGATGCTCTAAACACTACAACAGAAGAATTAAATCAATCATTTTTCTGTCAATTTAACAGGATAAGATTTGATGAGGTGAGGCTGGGGGACTTCCTTCGCTGAAAAAGAGGC
>VYZR01029840.1:21463-38228 GCA_013400675.1 Oxylabes madagascariensis
GCTCAAACACTGATATTGCATCCCCTGTTAGATATCTACACTTAAGTGTTTCACATACAGATGTGTGTGGACCAGTGAATTGCTTGAACTCAGGCTCTTCCTCTCATTCACGTTTGAAGCTATTTAGTACACACGATTGCATCACAAATTCATGATTTGGACTATCTGTAAAATATAGAATCATTTTCTCTGGAGAATAAGTAAGAGTTCACACTACAGGTCTGATATTAAGGACAACATTTTATGTTTAAAAGCAAATGCAGATATTTTAAACATCTTTTCAGTGATGCTTTTTTGGTATTCCTGTACTGAAAATGCAATTGTGATTTCCTGTGGCTATTGCCTGAAGGAACAATCCAGTGTTGTCTGGAAGATAAGGTTCAAATTAAAATGAAATGGAGAGACTGAAGCCATACTGCAGATAGTGTCTCGATTCACGAGTTTACTACTCTGAAAGACGTCACCCATTATATACTTTTTTGATGCCATATTTAAGGTCTATCTTCATTTTAATAGGTTGACTTTGTAATTGCATTTTCACTCTATCAAAACAAACTCAAAATTAAATCAAAAAAATATTTTAGTTTGCACTAAAATTCACTCTTTTAATCCAACTTATGCTGGTATAAAATATATATAAATTAGATAATATATATATAAATGTGGGGAAATATTTTTTATTATCAATGTTTCTTGCTTAGTGATCAATTCATTCAAAGGAAGTTTGAGTTAATCTATAAAATTTAAGTTGAAGAAAAATACTAAATTGTTTAGCAATAAACAGAGAGAAATTAGTTGCCTATTGTGTGACATTATTTTTATGCGGTTTAAAGGTTAATTAATAATAAAAATTATGGAAATAACAAGTAATGAAAAATAATATTGGGCAGCTCTAAATGAAGATTTCTTTTGTTATGTTTACTGGCTTCTACTTTCTATGCAATTGACCTGAACTGATTAAAAAAAAAAGTATTAAAACTCTAGTGAGTTTATAATAATTGAATCTATTAAAANGCAGCCCTGTGACAGGGGGGAATATTGAGAGACAGTGCTGCTGCTGTGCCAGCCCTGCCCAGGAGTACCTAAAACACTGCTGTGTTATCAACACCTTCCCAGCTACCAATGCACTGCACAGCACTGTGAGGGCTGCTACGAGAAAATTCTATACCAATACGCTGTTCTTCTAAAGTTTGCAAGTTTGCTTTTTAATCTCCTGAGAACAATGTCACATTTCTTCTATGCCCCTACCTCAGGGAAAAGTAGTACCTTAAGCCCCCTTTTAAATAAACTCGCCAAGTGGGGACTGGCTGTACAGAGGGTGGAGGCCTGCAGCCTCCAGCAGGGATCCAAGTCTCTAAAACTTATAAATATCTGTGAACAAGGACAAAGTAGAGAATAAAGTAGATTTATCCATATTGATGGAATGTGTATATTTTTAAGGCTGGCATGAGATTTATGTATCATTTTAAGTGTGATCTGCAGTATACTCATATTGTTAGAATTGCTTCCCATGGAGCTAGCTATGATACCCTATGGTTTCTGTGGATTGAAAATGCGTTTAAAATTATATAAAAATTGTCTTTCTAAACTGGTAAAATCAATCTCTGGAAGGAAAATCAAGCCATCTACTTTTAACTGTATGTTCGTTATTCCAGTTTTGGGGCAGAACGGTAGGGAATTTTTTGTTATTCTTTTTTATTTGTTTTTGAGATGCACACATAACTTTCAGCCATAGTAATCACTAGATAGGTCATTATCTTTAATTTTCTGAGTAAGAAAATAACAATGTGCATAAAACTTTCATAAACCAGGCTTAGGGATGAGTTAGCTACGACTAGGAGTTATGGTTCTTCTTCTTTCTCGTATTTCCAAGGAATGCTCTTCCTTGCACTCTTAGCTTGACCTTCTTTGCATCACTTAAGAGAACTGAACTGAGAGAAAGCAAACCCAGATTTAGAGGAGAGCTGGCAGCAGGGAGGAGTTGGAATGCGCCAGGGATTTGTAGATAGATCTGTGTTTATACACACAGTGTCAGGGAACAGTGAGCTGGACTACTCCCTGGGGACATGGAATAGAGGGGGACATGAAACAGGACAGCACAGAGCTGTTGAGAAGAGAAACAGCTCCTGTTAAAAGTCCAGTGTTCATCAGGTAAAAGCAAGATAACAGGCTGAGGAAACCAAGATAACAGCTCAGGAATGGGGCACTCCCATGGCATGACTGGAGTGGGGACTGCTGGACTTGGGCTGGGATGCAATGGGATTCTAGGCCATGGGCAGGGCTGGGAAAGCCCTGGGGAGGCAGACTAGGGATAGTCAGAGTTGGTAACGCCCTGACATATGTGAGCAGAGAACATTTCCTCTCAAATGCGAGGCTTGGAAAAGCTACAGTTCAGAACCTTTTTACAAGTGAGGAATGAAGGAAAAAAAAAGAGCAAGTTATGTGATTTTTTTAGTAACAATATTTATTTTTTTGATATCATCCCTAATTAATTTGTTTGACTTTAGATAATTACTTGTATCTTGATTTGAAACACAATATGCTCAAACACTGATATTGCATCCCCTGTTAGATATCTACACTTAAGTGTTTCACATACAGATGTGTGTGGACCAGTGAATTGCTTGAACTCAGGCTCTTCCTCTCATTCACGTTTGAAGCTATTTAGTACACACGATTGCATCACAAATTCATGATTTGGACTATCTGTAAAATATAGAATCATTTTCTCTGGAGAATAAGTAAGAGTTCACACTACAGGTCTGATATTAAGGACAACATTTTATGTTTAAAAGCAAATGCAGATATTTTAAACATCTTTTCAGTGATGCTTTTTTGGTATTCCTGTACTGAAAATGCAATTGTGATTTCCTGTGGCTATTGCCTGAAGGAACAATCCAGTGTTGTCTGGAAGATAAGGTTCAAATTAAAATGAAATGGAGAGACTGAAGCCATACTGCAGATAGTGTCTCGATTCACGAGTTTACTACTCTGAAAGACGTCACCCATTATATACTTTTTTGATGCCATATTTAAGGTCTATCTTCATTTTAATAGGTTGACTTTGTAATTGCATTTTCACTCTATCAAAACAAACTCAAAATTAAATCAAAAAAATATTTTAGTTTGCACTAAAATTCACTCTTTTAATCCAACTTATGCTGGTATAAAATATATATAAATTAGATAATATATATATAAATGTGGGGAAATATTTTTTATTATCAATGTTTCTTGCTTAGTGATCAATTCATTCAAAGGAAGTTTGAGTTAATCTATAAAATTTAAGTTGAAGAAAAATACTAAATTGTTTAGCAATAAACAGAGAGAAATTAGTTGCCTATTGTGTGACATTATTTTTATGCGGTTTAAAGGTTAATTAATAATAAAAATTATGGAAATAACAAGTAATGAAAAATAATATTGGGCAGCTCTAAATGAAGATTTCTTTTGTTATGTTTACTGGCTTCTACTTTCTATGCAATTGACCTGAACTGATTAAAAAAAAAAGTATTAAAACTCTAGTGAGTTTATAATAATTGAATCTATTAAAATGAAGGCTATTAAATAATTTTATTAAGGTACAAGCCATACAAGACATATTGTAAGTGTCAGTCTAAATGACAATAGCAATGTGAAGAAAACAAAGTATTAGTGGGAACCATTAGCACGTTTTAATCAATAAGGACATATTTGTTGCCAAATAACTTGGGACGCATTCAGACAAAATTCTTTTTTCACTCACATTATACCAAGCAATGAATCAAACCAACGGCATATTGTATAGAATGTTGTAAATATTACAGTGTTGCAGAACTATGTAGATAAACCTTGTACAAAATGTATTGTATGCTTTACAGTTAGAGGATATCAAGAAGAGATAATCCATATATTAGTGAGTGTATCAAATTAAGGTTTAAAAATGAAAACATGAATGAAAAGAATGAAAAATATAGCAGTTTTACACATTTTTTTCAAGGTCTCAGAGGAATGAATCATGAATTTTTAACACAGGTAACATCTATCTAGATGTTTTGCAATTTCTATGTGGATTTAATAGTTTGGAACAGAAACACAAAAAATTCAGGCAGCATATCAGGTAGGATTTTCTGCAACAGAAGAATCTGGATTCACCTGCAGGCATCAGATAGGATTCTGAGGCAAGAAAAGCTGTGTCTGGGAATAAGTTCCAAACTATGAAGACAAGTATACAGCCATTCACAGTCTCCTTCACAAATACTCAGACTGTGCCTTGTCTTGAGAAATAGGCCACCAGACTGGAATAAAGTAGTATCTGTAAGATGTTGATGGAAGGTCAAATGTCTTGGGAACTCTTTCAAAATGTGAAAGAAAAAAATTAATCCATTTTAATTTAAACTTTTTTAAAAATTTTATTTTTTCCCTGCCCTATTTAAAAAAGATGCAAACTCTGTCATGTCTTTTCCTGTATGCCATTGTATTCACTATGTTTCATAACCACTTCCCACTTATATGCTCTGAATCTCTAGTGCACCTCTGAGTGATATTTGAGGCACGCCCAAAATATTGTCTTTATACCATTTTATTTTTTTTCCCTCATGTGAAATAGGAAATATAGTGGAAGCTTGCCTCCAGTTATTATCTAATGTAACAAATCATGGGGTAGTTTAAATGTATTTTAGTACAACATGCAGCATAACTGCTGTAGTGCAACACATCCTGCATGTTCCTTTACTTTGCTTCTATAAAAAGTAAATAGCCTACATAACTCTGTAGTGCAGCAGCTAGAATGCCTTTGGAGTCCATGCTAACTACATCTGCTCAGCAGCACTCTGGCACTTGTCAGGGTCTTCCTAAAAGTATTTTCAAGTCTAGAGAATTTTTTATCTCATATTCCTAAAATGTTTAATCTACCTTGTTAATTTTTAAGAAGGGCATGTCATCCAGAACTAAGATATTATGTTCTCTTTTATTAATTCATCCGTTTATCTGACACAACAGAAGAAGAAAACCCAATTGCAAGATTCTACTCTTAGTGTTTTTGACTCTTGTCATTTTTCACATAGTAATATCGGATATTTATCACATAGTCCAATGTTTGAAGAAAACCAGCAGTATCAGAATTTCAGCTTTCAAAAAAGTGTATTTCTAGTTCTCATCAAGAGCTTGAAGACGCAAAGAAAGTGAAGAGTGATTCAGGAGCCAGAAGGAAAATAAAAAATAAATAATCATGCAAATAAAATAGTTCTACCTTTCAAATTTATAAACAGTGTCATGGCTCAGTATGAATGCTATATAATTAAAAAAAAACCCTTAAAAATGTTATGTAGACAATGGTGCTACTAACTATTTCAAAAGTAAAAACCAAAATTAGTAAGTTTAAAAAGATGAGTTAAATACTTTGATAAAGTCATATTCTCATTATATTTTTTCTTTTATCCCTATACTTTGTTACTAGCTCATTTTTTCCTTCCAATAAATGTCTTCTTAGAAAATAAATATTAAGATTTCGTTTCTGAAGGTATCAGTAATGTTTTATTATCATTTATTTCTTATTTTTTGTGGAGTTTGAAGCATAGGAAAGATAAGACTTTTGTTATTAGGATCCTACCAAAAATGAGATCAAGATGCATCAATTGAAAGCCATAGGTAAGAGAATATTTTCAGTCTAAACCACCTTTCCCATCACCATCACTTTTCTTTCACCTAAGTCTTTCTGCCATAAAACTATGCCATTTCAGTTGTTCATTTTTGCCTTCAATGGAGTTCTGAGCTTATTCAGAAAATATCTTCCTCTCTCTGACATAAATTCAAGGATAAAGATTTTTGCCTACCATCAAGAAATTTAATTGGACAACACCAGATAATGCCTAGCTATGCATACCATCTTCATGAGACATTCTGAAAGGGAATGAGGTCAATAAAACAGGGTAAGCAAATTTCTCTATTTCAATGGTTTGGCTTTCTTTTTTTCAACAACCACAAGAGGTTGAAAATTTCTCTATCAGTTGGTTTGTTAATAACTCTGTGAATGCTGTTTCCAGAAGCATAGATGCTACAATATAAGCCATTAAACAAGGATTGAATACAGATGCAGAGATCAGATTATAAATTATTTGCAATCATGTCATATTTGAGTAGACATGATGCAAAACACATGCATATGTGACTAAAAGATGAACAAGTCATGGGCATAGATATGAAGAGATAGATTAAAAAAGTCCTAATGATTAATCACCAAAATCTAATGTGCATTTTATTAGAAGTATAACCTTTCATATAGTGCGTATTTATTGAAAATGTAAGGACTTTCACAATTCAAAAAGAAACAAGTTTTTACTTTTGTTTGTGGGGTTTTTTTGATATTAAGGAATACTTTATGCATAGAGCTGTATCCTTGCCTATTGCCACCAGATAAGTATGATTGTCTTGATTTCAATGTTTTGAAGTCTAACCTACCAGCAAGACTGGCAGCAGTAGAGAAAATGTTAGACACATACAACTTCAAATTAATTTGTTGTTGTTGTTTATTCATTTGGTTACTCTTTCTCAAGAAAAAAAAAAAAAAAACAAGCTTGTCATTTGGGAATGGAAGTTTGGAAGAATAAGAGGAGAAAATTTTTATTGTATAAGTCTAGTTTGACAGTGATAAATATCTTATTATATCGCTTAAAGTGCGTATGAATTTGTCCTTCTTATGCTGTCATTTTCTCTCTGAAATAATACCCTTAAATTTCAGACTTATCAGAATAAATAAAACAAAGATATAATTAAAAACCTCTTGAATAGTATTTGATAAGTAGTATTTATTATGCATGACTCCTAAACTCCTAAAAGTCTTTTGGTTTGCTTACTGACAGAAGTTTCAATGGATTGAAATCATTACTTAATATGTTTTATTGGTCCAGATAAATAAAATAAAAACAAACATACATCAAAAACAAACATTTAATCATTAGTTGTTAATTAGAGATAGTAAAATCTGTACAAGCAGTTCTTTCTGAAATGTTAATAGTGATAACAATATACTGAGAGTATAGGCAAGATGTGTGTGCCTACATTTCTCAGAGGGAAGGTTATTTTTTCACTTCTTATTTATGTTCTATGCTTGCGGGTTTTTTTGTCATTTAAAAAATTGGGTAAATTCCAGTATCTATGTAACTCTTAACATTGTAGTGTTAGCAGGGAATATGAAAAATAAGACTGTTGCAAGTATGAACAGCACAAGTCCAGTGGCAGTAGGTATTAATATGCATAGTGAGACTGTTAATTTTCTAAAGATATCTTCCCCTACTGTGATTTATTGTGGCTAGAAAGCAGATGCACTCCTTGTTTGTAGAGCAACAAATTTTTTAAAAAATATATGAACAGATTTAATTTACAGCCAGGGTTTCCGGTATTAGATTGATGACTTTACAAATCAAGATGGGCACTAAAGACAGATTTTTACAAAACCATTTTAACACACCAAGCATTTTTTTCGGCAAATGTTTTTGTGACTTTTACAGTAGCTGAGCTGTAATTGCTTAAACAAACAAAAATAATCCATATTGTTTTCAGAATATCAGAAATACCAGAATGCTGGATGTGAGACTTAGAGGATAACTAAGATAAAAGGATAATAAGAAAAGGATACAAATATAAGGATAATAAGAAAAAGTTTGGTTTACAATTAGAAAGATTTTCTATAAGATTTTATTGAACACAGGACATAATATAATTTGTATTTGACTCCAGCTAATGCTGACCAAAGTCAAAAGGGACAAGGACAGTACAAATATCTATAACTCTAGGCAAGTGGGAGAATTCTAATAACTCAGGAGATTACAAAACTTAATAGAAAAATTAAAATCCCTTTTGAAATTCAAATTCCTTTCTTTTCCCAAGGAGTAGCCAAGGAGTAAATTTTGTAGGAAACCTTTTTTTTGCTGTAAAACACCAAGTAAAATTATGAAAATATTGAAATTATTGACGTATTTTAGTCATTACGGTAATGTTTTATGATATGACATACTACCTAATTCTCAAATAACCTGTGAATTAAAACAGCAGCAACAACAACAAAAAACTCCCAACAACAACAACAAAAAACAAACAAAACAAAACACATACACACACACACACAAAAACCCCAACAAAACAACAAACAAACAAAAAAACCCGCACAACACAACCAAAAAACAACAACCAAAAAACACAAAACCAAAAAACAAATAAAACCCAACACCCTGAACTTTCAGATGAGGGACGTAATTTAAGTTAAAGCCAAACCAACTGCATATAAATTTTCTCATATTTTCTTGACCATCAACAGCTCTTCAAAATAAAATGTAGGTATGGCGCTGGAACATCAAGTTACTAACAGATGTAATAGTTCAAGATTTTATAATATCCATAATACTGTGTTATCCTTTTTCATTAATCCATACTTTTTAAAATCTCTTTTGACAACTCCTTTTCATAGTAGTGGGAAGTCTAGAATATTATTTTAAGTTTCAAATCAGATATAGACAGCTGATGTATCTCATATTTTTTGTGTGTAATGATAAGCAAACATAAGTCAGCATTTTAAACAATACTTTGATATTTGAAAAAAAAAACACCCTCAAACTATTCTGAGAATATTGACTCTTCATTTTCTTTAACAGTCACTAAATATATTCTAACTAATTTTCCTAGGGATTAATGCAACATACTTGACATCTACAAAACAAACTCTATTGTACCAAATTTATCGAAATTCTAATTGCAAAGAAGGTAGCACACATTAGAAGTTATTGCCACAAAGTTTTTAGTCACCATCCATTATATTCAATGTAGATATCAGAATATAAAAGTATATAATTCAGTATCTTTTTGACAAATGTGGGCAGATTCCTTACGCTTGACAATGATCACTAGAATCTTTTTTTACAAGATTTCGTGGGGTTTTTTCTTACCCTCAGATTTTCTTTTCTTTGCCTGTGTGCTTTCACTTAAATAGAATATGTGCAGGTCATGAAATGACTAGTAAAATTTCCTCAGATTTTCTCATGAAAGAATGAAGTTGAACTTACCAAGAGAAGAGACAGAGGTCCTTATCAAACTAGCCCCCTGTCACCCAGATTAATAAGATCTTCTGCCTCCTTAAAAACTAATAAATCATAGAAGATATCAAAATTTCTAAGTACACCTCACAGATACACCCTATCATTATAGGGACATCTGTAGAACTCAGAATAGTTGATCCCAGTTCTATAGTTTCCTGTTTGGTGAGGATCTGCGCTTCATTTATTCCCATTATTATACATGTCTCAGAAAACCCCTAGTAGAATTCAAAAAAAATCATTATATTTTTTTTTTAATCAGGAAACAAAATCTGCATTGTAAATAGACTAATTCTGTTCAGAATTACTAATTTTCCTTTATTGTGTTATCATAAAATTTCTAAAGACAGTTGATGAGGTAACCTGTGGTAATTAGGGGTAATTTCCTGACCTCACCTGTATTACAGCACGGATTTTCCAGGGGTCAAAGCTGATGCCTGGGAATCTTTAGTTCATGGTCAGAAAAACCTCATTTTCAAATTTAAGGTTCTTAGGGATTTGGCAGTACAAGGCCTCTCTCTTTAGTTGTGGAGAAGAATAAGATATTAACATACTGATCATAGCTTTTTCTTCTGTTTGAGTATTGTATGGCAGCTATATGATACCCTATAATTTGATCAAATTGTTTTCTATATGTGCTGTGACTGGGTTAATAAAGGCCTACATTTAAAATCTGAAGTATATATTTGAAGTTCTGTCCTTTAAAATGTATTGTAACTCCCAGACTGCTTTATTAATTCCTTTTTGTTGTGCTTTGGTAACATGAAGTTCAAAACTTTGTAATTATTCACTGAATTCAGCACAGGGAAATTGAAAATCAGGAACAAAAGAGAAATTATTGTCCTATGCCACCTTGCTCATTTCAGTTATTTGTCTATTGTACCTACCATTCTGGAAAATATAACAATTCTTTTGTACTTTCCACAGGTCTTCTGCTCAAAATACAAGATATTTACAGAATCACAAAATCACTAGTCTGGAAGAGACCTTCAAGATGACCACGTCCAACCCATGCCGTAACACCTCAACTAAACCATGGCACGAGTGCTACATCCAGTCTTTTTTAAACACATCCAGGGATGGTGACCTCATCACCTCCCCAGGCAAACCATTCCATTACTTTATCACCCTTTCTGTAAAAAAATTTTTCCTAATAGCAACCTATATTTCCCTTGGCACAGCATAAGACCGTGTCCTCTCGTTCTGTCGGTTGCTGCCTGGAGAAAGAGACCGACCCCCACCTGACTACAGCCACCTTTCAGGAAGTTGTAGAGAGTGATAAGGTCACCTCTGAGTCTCCTTTTCTCCAGGCTAAACAATCCCAGCTCCCTCAGCTACTCCTCACAGGGCTTGTGTTCCAAGCCCCTCACCAGCCTCGTTGCCTCCTCTGGACGTGCTCAAGCGTCTCAACGTCCTTCCTGAACTGAGGGGCCAGAACTGGACACAGCACTCGAGGTGTGGCCTCACCAAGTGCCCAGTACAGGGTAAGAATGACCTCCCTGCTCCTGCTGGCCACACCATTCCTGATACAGGCCAGGTGCCCTTGGCCTTCTTGGCCACCAGAGCACACTGCTGGCTCATGTTCCGCTGCTGCCACCAGTGCCCCAGGTCCCTTTCTGCCTGGGCACTGTCCAACCACACCGTCCCCAGCCTATAATGTTGCAGGGGGGTTTTGTGGCCAAAATGCAGGACTTGGCACTTGGACTTATTAAACTTCATCTTATTGGACTCTGCCCATTCATCCAGCAGGTCGAGGTCACTGCAGAGCCCTCTTACCTTCCAACAGATCTACACACGCTCCCAGCTTAGTGTCGTCTGCAAATTTACTAATGAAAGACTCAATACCCTCATCCATGTCATCAATAAAAGTACAGAGCTGGCCCCAGCACAGACCCCTGAGGGACACCACTAGTGAGCAGCCTGCTGGATGCTGCACCATTCACCACCACCCTCTGGGCCTGGCCATTCAGCCAGTTCCTAACCCAGCAAAGAGTGCTCCTGTCCAAGCTGTGGGCTGCCAGCTTTTCCAGGAGTGTGCTGTGGGAGACAGTGTCAAAGGCCTTGCTGATATCCAAATAGACAACATCCATAGACTTTCCTGCATCCACCAGGCAGGTCATCTGGTCATAAAAGGAGACCAGGTTGGTTAAACACAACCTACCCCTCCTAAACCCATATTGGCTGGGTCTGATACCCTGGCCATCCTGTAAGTGCTTTGTGATGACACTCAATATAAGCTATTCCATTAACTGTTCCATATTCTTTCTAATTGTATCTAGAAATGAAAAAAAAAAAAAAAGCAAATGACAATCTTTTCTTACAGATGCCAGGTTGTAGATGGCAGATTATATTTTGTATATCTACAAAATAGTTACCAGTATGTAAGCATAAGACAGTCACCACTAATTAGCTTACTAACAATGTCTTGGTAGTGTCCTGGCAACTCTGTCAGAGCTGAATAAACACTTAATCAGCACAATGAAAGAAAGGGCTAACCCATGTTGAACTGACATACCCATAACATTTACAAATGAACTGACTACTTGGAAAAACTATATCATGGTGAGTTGAGGTAGATTTATTGCACATGACATCCAGTGATTAATGAAAGAATTGCTTCTGGCCTTTCTTGAACAGATGCTCAAGGAGAATACATAGAGACTATTCTTATTTTGTGAACAAACACAATTACTATTCTTGCAGTTGAGCATTATCTACTCTTTGTGACTTTCCATAGATGATATAAAGAGGTGAAAAAAGATATTCCACTGCCTTCTTATGCTGGTCACGCATAGAGGTAAAGTTTATTATTCAGAGTAGTTTATAAGTCTCTGACATTTTTGAGTGCAGGTGGGTAGTTCAGGGGAAAAGTCCATTTTGCTGGCTTCCTAGAACTACAGCTATCTTCTTATCCCAAACCTAAAAAATAGTGTATAAAGATAATTTATGTTTTCTATATGCAACAATCGATAGCAAAACTCATTATAAACCCAGTCTTTGTAGTGGGAGATCCTGGATTAACATCTTCAGCTTTAGGAGGCTGTACTGACATCTTTTGTTTTAGCCTTTCCATTCCCCGACTGTAACATCTGCCAAACACCATGCTATTTCAGCCTAGTTATCGAGCTTCACAATCCACTGAGAAATTCCTAAAATCCTAATTCTCTCCTTCTTTGTCTGCTCAAACTAGAGAAAAACAGCATTTAAAAATAATGTAGTTGTTTGGACCTTCTTTTATTTCCTTCTTGTTTAACATAGTGTAGTTTACAAAAGGAATATCTTGGTTGTTTCAGTTTTGGTTGATTGATTTATTTATCATTAGCAAACTTCCTTTTAATGAGTACATTTTAATTATTATCATTAATATCTGCAAGGGAAAAAATAGTTTTCTTTAGTCTGTTTTATTTTTTAATGAAGGCTTTGATTTCTTCAGGCTTTTGGTGGCCCAGTTTCACCACAGCCAGCAAATCATTCCCGTTTACCAATTATGACATTAACAAGGTTTAAAATAAGAGTTAAATCAGCCAATCTTGTCATTATACTTAAGATGGATGTGTTTAGTAAATTCAGTTCTACTTTCTTTCCACATTCTGGCATAATATACCATAAACATGGAATCTGTTTTGGTTTCAATAAACACCAATGGCAAAAATCTGATCAACAAATCCTCGTTAGTTGAGGACAAAATTCCTGACACAAGACTGAGACAATATTTGAGGCTTCTGATGGTGCTATGATCTGATTATAAGAGATACCTCTGCCTGAACTGAGTTGCGAATGAGACCTTATGCCAAAGTCAATTCTATGGATTTCATTAAACAGTTAATGTGATGGAGAGAGAGAGAGAGAGAGAAATAGGAGGAGGGAAGGGAAGAGAGAGAGAGAGAGAGAGAGAGAGTTTAAGTAGAAAGATGCCACAAGATTCCTGCGGCATCCCTCTAGTCCTTCTTCACCCTGTATTGGGGCATGTCCAGAGAAAATTAACTAAGCTGGTGAAGAGTCTGGAGCACAAGTCTGATGAGGAGCAACTGAGGGAGCTGGGATTTTTCAGCCCAGAGAAGAGAGAGGGAGATGAAATTGTAGCCAGATTGAGGTTGCCCTCTTCTCACAAGCAACAAGTGACAGAACAAGAAGACATGGCCTCAAGTTAGCCCAGAGAAGGTTGAGATTGCACATGAGGAAAAATATCTTCACTGAAAAGGAAGGCATTGGAAGAGGCTGCTCAGGGAAGTGGTAAAATCATCCTTGGAATTGTTTAAACGGCATGAGGATGTGGCACTTGGGGACATGGTTTAGTGGTGAGCATGGCAGTACTAGGTTATCAGTTGCACCCAACCTTACAGTCTTTTTCAGCCTTAACAATTCTCCGACTTCATCTTCCCCAACAAGGTAGTTTTAGAGGTACTATTAATGCTCTGCAATTCACTAAATCGATACAGCAGGAGAGATAGTTATTTAACATTCAAGTTAACTTTCTGTACTATGATTACTTTCTGTTCTACAATTAGCAACAGCCAACCATTGGGCAACGTTAATTTACATCTCAGGAGGAAAATAAAAGAAAGGTAAAATGCATGCAAAGAAGAGCAAATACACAGTTTTGCTAGTATATATAAGACCTACTCAAGAGGAAAAGGATTTTCATGAGGGGATAGTTTTATCAGTGAACATACTTGTCACTGATGCTGCAATTTGAGAAAACAAATATTTGGGGGCCAAAATCAGTAAAATTTTCACATCAGTAATACCCCTTTTAATTTTATGACATTTTCACATACATAAGTATATAAGTATCTCTCCAGGAATAACCCAGATATTTATTAATAATAAGATATTTATTAATAATACTCAGACTGGTATTTCTGGTGATAACCCTACATAAAATAACTTTAAAAAATAAATCGCAGTTTTTTACCCTGTATTCTAATATTTAAATCAGTGAAATATGACAGTGTTTACATGCACTCATGTTATAAAATACAGTGTGACTGCTAATATATTGGCATTTTAAATTCCCAGGAAACTGTTCCAAACAGGGCCATTTTTTATCAAATTGATGGATTATCTCTCCCCAGGGATCAACTCAGATGGGACTAGTCCTTTATTTATCATTTTCATCTTAAAAAGCAGTACAAGAAACAGTGATAGCTCACATATACGATGTGCCAACCAATCAAAATATTTTTATCCCCCTTCATGACAACAATCATAAAGACAGTATTGCAGCAAAGTATCAAAATTCAAATGATATCATCAGTCTGACAATATATTGAAAAACAATTCTGTTGCCTATAGCAACAAATAGCTTTATTGAGTCCTATGTTGCCTTGGGGATGAACAGAGACAAAAATTAAAGAACTATAAATTATAAGTGAACTAACTGGTAAAAATGAATACAAACTAAAAGCTAAATCTAATTTAAAATATAGTAGGTGAAACACCTACCTAAATCCCAAGTCTCTTGCCACCAAGAAAGTTCTAAAAATGTCAGATAAGTGTATACATTTCAGGAGCAGCCCACAGAGTGCCTTAGCAACCTAATGTATAAAATACAATAAATTTGCATAAATCAGGTCAGGGAACAGTAAGCATATGGATCTGAGTTTAGCTGTATATACAGTAAACAGAATTAGGGCCAAAGTAAAGTCCGTGCATAGTTTCAGAAATATTCTACCATTACTAAGGTTATCTTACTGACTACCATTAATGCTGCATTCACTCGCACGTGGAAAAGAGAAAAAATATTCAATTACTAGAGTAAAGAACTCTACCCTCAAGTTTCACATACATTTCCTGAAAAGTAACTCACAAGCTATTTATGGTGGAGGATCTTGCAATGCTTTCAAAAGAGTTGGAAGAGTTTTTGTCCATTTTGACAGAAAGACAACAGGAATTATATTAAACTAAAACATAATAACTAACATTAGTATGCATTTGAGAACTGGAAATCTTTACTCCTTAAACTAAATGGATGCGCTCTTAAATGTAATTAGAGAACAGAGACTAAGAAGTAATACTGGATGTAATCAGCTATTTTTTTTTTTCTTTCAGTGNAGAAATATTAAAGCATTTCTTAGTCTTTCTTTTGTACACCTATAGAATTTGGGAGCCAGATATCTTGTTGATTAGGGCAAGCTAGAACAATCCAGAAAGTGTTGAAGTACTATAAGCTTTCAGATCAACAAATGAAGCATATTGTGAGATATTCAGGATGTGGCAGATGCTCAGGAGCACTCTTATAAATAGTAATTTCGAAGGTGGACATCTAAAGTCATCTAAGTTTATCAGATTCTACCGGGGAGAAAGTGAAAATAAAATAACTTTTAACTATAAAAAGACCATCACTAGCTGGAAAAAAACACAAACAAACAACTTTCTTATTTCATTAACATTCTGGGCAATAATCAGAGCTTAATCTCCTCTTTGGAACACATTTAAGAATAAGTAGGAATTTTTCTGACTGATACAACATCATTGTCAGCATGTATTTTCAGAAAGACTTTCCAGAAACATGCATAAATTAACAGGAATGCGGATTTAGCTGCAACTGTTTTCTCCTCCTACAGTTGGAATTTCTGCCATTAGCACTAGATTCGCTTGGATAACATGACAGTAAAATACCAGGAACTTTCAAGTTTGAAGAGATACATCAATCAATTAGAATAAGCACGCTTCAGTTAAGTAAGGTAAGTCAGATCCTGATCTAGCAAATATTGAATAACTTCAGAAAACATGTTCTTAATTAATTAATTATCCACTCTATAGAAATTCAGTATTTCTAGGAAGATTATAGTCAGCTAGAAAGAAAGAGTAATTAAATATAGGAATTATCAAAAAAGTGTCCCTTCACAAGTAGGTGTTTAACTATATTTCTGGAAAATAGAAAACCTGGAAAACTCTTCATTTTTTTTCTGAGAGTTTGCATATTGTGTAATTTTTTGTTGTACACTTTATGACTTTTAAATTGAGAACACGGACCCAAATTCCAATTCACAAGTTGAATCTCATTTCAAGCTTACAAAATTTCAGCTGCTTCTTAAAAAATCATTTAATGCACAAGAGTAATTACAGCTATAAAAGAGAAAATAACTGCGCTTGAGTGAATGAACTATACACAGATCCTGTCAGGATGTCCTTTAACATTCTTTGCAGCCAGATATCTCTACAACAGATGCCAAAATTGTAAAAGAAATAGTCACTCGAGTCTTGAGCTGTCTGTACTTCAACAGCCCAATTAAAGACTCGAGATTCAACCAGGGGCATTAATGCTTACATGTGACTGTGAATTGCTAAGAGATACCAGTCTGTAGGAAGAGGACAGCATATCACAGCAGCAAAGAAGTTTGAAGCTAAGCTTTTTTGTAATTATTTTTGTAATTCTACACAGAACCACTTAGCTACACTGCAATCAGCAGTAATGTGTTGCACGCAAAGTTAGAGCTTCACCCACTGGATCCCAGTGGGATTCCAGGTGAAAAGTTACAGAGTCCTCACACTTCCTTAATATAAGCCAGTGGCTAAGTAAGTTGGTGATGTTGGAGGTTGTGCCTTGGAAGGAGGAGGAAGAAAATGAAGTTATATAAGTCTTGAAACAAGAACTAAGTAACTTCTTATCACAGTTCTATATATACAGCTGTGCATAAGGGAGTCAGTTAGAGAAGGGAAGGTGGCATTGTACTGGCTGAGTTAGTGTAAAAGAC
>VYZR01029840.1:71063-82709 GCA_013400675.1 Oxylabes madagascariensis
CTGCTACAAACAAACAGGAAAATGCCTCATATGAAACCAATAATTCACAACAGTGACTAACAAGTCCAATTAAAGTTTTAACAGCTTTATAGTCTGACTCATTAATTAGTATACTTACCAATATTGTATATTCGCAGTCCAAACCAACACAGATGAGCCTCAATAAACCATTTCAAAATATTGCATGAAGGCTTTCCTAGTATCTGCTGCACTGCTGGGTGGTGTTATGCAAACACTGACCATGTACAACCCCTGAGACTCAGTTTGCTGGTCAGGGTTGAGAAGTTTTTGCTGAAATCTTTTCAGAAGAGTTGTGACATCACTAACAAGGAGGATTTCTTCCTTCCTTTACAGCAAGGTACTTTAGATCTAGGTACTTTACTCCTTTTTGTTAGGTTTTGGTACTGTTTGCATCCAGCCAGTGAAATATGAGAAAGATCATATTTCAATCATAATCATTGCTATATATCTATCTTACTGTTTAACATACCTAAAAGCTATTTTTTTTTCTTAATAAATTTCAGCTCTTTCTCATGCACATGCACCATTTTCAAAATTTAAGTTCACCAATTTGGCTTAGATCCAGCTCTGTATTTTGCTCCATTGTGAAAATCTGTCATTGATTTTAAATTATATTTTACATATCATNTTACAGGAAAAAATCACAGATTTTTTTTTAAGGGTTTTATTGCTGGTTTCGTTACCAAATTTTTTTTTGTTATGGGGAAGATCCTACCACTGACCAGGAAATAACTGCATCTTAGTTTGCCCATTCTAAGATCATCAGTTATATATATGATTGACAGTTTTTCCTAGAGAGAAAGACAGAGAAATCTATTAAGAAAGATTTCATTTTTATGTTAAAGTCACATTCAGCTGCTTGCTTGCTACCCCACTAGTGGGATTAGGGAGAGAATAGGAAGGGTAAAAGATAAAGAACATGTGGGTTGAGATATGGACAGTTTAATAGGAAAAGCAAATCTGCACACACAAGCAAAGCAAAGTAAATAATTCATTCACCACTTCCCATGGGCAGGCAGGAATTCAGCCATCCCCAAAGAGCAGGGCTACCATCACAGGTAGCTGTGACTTTGGAAAACCAACACCACCACTCTAACTGTCCCTTCTTCCCCCACTTGACATACTGAGCATGATGTCCCATGGTCTGGAATATCCCTTTGGTCAGTTTGGGTCCCCTGTCCTGTCTGTGTCTGCTCCCAACCTCCCAGGTACCCCCAGCCTTCTCACCAGCATGGCAGTACAAAAAGCAGAAAAGGCCTTGGCTCTGTGTAAACCCTGCTCAGCAATAACAAAAACATCTCTGTATTATCAGCCCTGTGTTCAGAACTAATCCAAAACACAGAACCATACCAGCTGTTGTAAAGGAAATTACCTCTACCACAGCTGAAACCAGCACGATTTCATTCAGCAGAAAGGAACGAACAAACAAACAAACAAACAAACATACAAAACCAAAAAGGTTTCCCCCCCTTGTCAAATAAACAAGCTCAACTAAAATATGATTTAGCTTTCTTTTCAAAAGTAATGTCATATTTCTCTTGCTAACATAATGAAACTGAAAAAGATAAGAAGAGTGAGAAGATAACAGCATGCAAAGGATGAAAAACTGATCTCTTGTACTAACTCCAGCATTAAAAGAAAGATTGCACATCTCTTCATCATCAGAGAAAAGAAACAGCCCAATGCAGAAGGCACAAATGTATGTCAGGTGGGCTGTGTCCATGCAAACAAGAACAGACACAAGTTTTATGCTGCAAAAGTAATTCTAACCCCATACAAAATATGGTTTCATAAAATTAAGCAAAGCGTAAAGCATATTTATACATAATATCTTTCTAACAATACATTAAAGAGTAATTCTACACTCTAATAATCCTTGACAAGAGCCAAATATTTTCATGGACCCCACTTCGTGTTTCTGTACAAATTTTATGTTGTTTTGATTTGATATCTTATAGCAGGAGAAGATAGAAGTGCTGACAGCTGAAGACAAATTTGGAGAACTGCAAGTTGTCACTGAAAAAGACATGGGAAATGCTACCACAGATTAAGTACTTTTGTGTAGGCACAAAATAAATGAATGAAAGTTTGTAATGTAATGTAATTTTAGAAAAAATATACCTCAGAACTAAAAATTCTGTGTGTTCACATATCACTGAAACTGAGGTAAACTAAATTATCTGTAAACGAAAATGCAATGGAATTGTGTTTCACTCTGTAGCGTACAGAATTCACTCTGTAGTGTCCTAATCCAACTACTGTGAATGCCAGATACGTGTAAGTGCTATTGACTTCGTATAAGTATCAAGAATCATGTCTTCTTCTAAACAAAATATCCTACTCCTACTATTCAAAACAGGCTGGTGGGCTCATAAGATTTCTCTGGTAAGACACTAATCACCTGAAAAAAGCAAAAAGCAGCCACAGCCACAGCGATGGATGTGAAATTATCTGAACATTTTTTTCTGAAACCTATGAGAGGTTTTAATGCTGTAAGAACAGCCTCTTCCAGAGGACTTGTATTTTCTAGCATACCTGTTTTTCAAGCAGCACTTACACAAGTGCATAGTTGAAATTTGTGTAGTTACACAGCATTCAGTTATGTGAGATAAAAAAGAGGCTTGTTGTTGTTCTTGTTTTAAACTAGGAAATATGAATTAATTGAAAACAAAATGCTTTAAGCTAACATGGCAATTCCCAGAAAACCCTTCTGAGGATGTAGCAGATGTTATTTTCCTCTCAAAAGCAAAGAAAAATGCACTGTATCAGGCTCAAAATGTCCTGATGCTGTGATAAGGATGTTTATACTTAGTATGATATTCCAATATTCAAGTGCAAGTTTAACAAAACCAAGCTACTTCATTTGAGGATACAAGAATTCAGTCTGTTTCTGGAAATGCTTATAATAAAATTTTGGGGTTTTTTTTCACTAATGCAAGATACAGTTCTCTAAAACCTTCAAGGAAATTTCAACTCTTTTTAAAAAAAACAGTTTGAGAACTGCTAACTATTGTATTTTTAATCTGGAAGTAATTTTCTGATTGTGAAGGATTCTCATTGCTGTAGACTATCGGCAACACAAAAATACTGCATACCAAAGCATTTCATAATTTCTGCTTCTAATTTCACAGGAATCCAAAAACCACAAAGAATGGGGGAAAAAAAATTAGCCTATTTAAAATAGCCAGGCTATTTTAAATAACTCACATGAACTAGAATTAATTTTATCTGAGCTCAAGTTGAAGTTCTGAACATCAAATAGTATGACTGTTAGTAAGCAGACAAGTAGGCAATAGGGTCCGTATCAGTAAAAAGCTTCCCCCATCAACCCCTGCCCCACACGGACATGTGCTATCTGCCGATTCCTTCCCAGTGACCGCGAGGGCATGCTCTGACCAGGCTCCACGTCTGCCTCTGGCAGCTGCCAGGCTCTGACACCCAACGGGTCTGCCTCGAGCACCTTCCTGTGCCATGTTCCATGCCCACATAACCACGCTCCTTCAGCCTCTTTCTCAGAAGGTCTTTCAAACCAGGTGTCAGCCCAAGCCACTAACCAGGTTGGTTCATAATGATTCTGTGATCTACCTTTCCAGCAGTTTCAGTTGTAACTCTTCGGTTAATTCTTGACCTGTGGTTCACACAAAGGTACCTTATTCTCTGCTCTTTTTTGCATTTTCCTGTTCACCCTGGCTCACCATACTTAGCCCATTTGCACTGAACTCAGCTCCTGGCCAAAGTGATACCATCATACTTCTGGATCAGTTGCTGATTTATGAGTCTGATGAGTCTATCTCATCTGATGAGTCTATCTTTATGAGTCTATCTGACTTCAAAAATTTAGGATGAGACTGAATTTGTTCCTCCTTAATATCTTACATGTTTATATAGATTTGTCCACAGTCTCCAAGTAGTATTAAACTGTAAATAACTGCTTAAAAATTAGGTAAATAAACTGAATAATCTATTTATTTCAAGTATCTTTTTTTTCCCAGAGATACATCTTTAAAGAAGTTTCACTTCTAAAAATGACGCTGCAAATTAGTGAATAAATATGTGGCTATATTTATCAATTCAGAATTATTTCCAAATCAAGCAATTATTTCCAAATGGTTATAAACACAAAGATAAGGGAATCTTCACTTGCATTTCTGCAAACTTAGTCTCAGGTCTGACAATGCAGATGTATTGTTCCTTTTTTTGCCTACTGTTTTCACTAGCAAGAGAAGAAAGTCAAGAGAGGCTCTCAGTTGTCTATGCCCAATATGCTACTGCAGCTTATTTTCTGACAAAGTTTTTGATTACAAGAAAATAGAACCGAGCTCCTTATCTCTCTTTCCTGTGGTATGGCACGCCAGCCAATAAAAAATGGTTTAGCTTCTTATTTAAGTAGCAGAAAATTATAGTTGATCCTGAATGCATGCATGGGAACTGATTCTCAACTGTGCCCAGAGAATACAAGGGGACTGAACACACCATGTGCAGGCCTAACTTCTGAACAGGAAAAGGAATATTTTAATATTTCTCCAGCTTACTACAATTACTTGTTGTAAACAGGTAAAAATACAATTTGGAAGTGAGTGTTGTCCAGCAGTATATTGAAGAGATGCTCTTCAGCTCCATGAGGTTGAAATCTGTTTTCACTAAAGCATTGTTTCTAAAGAATGTCCTCTGGAAGGACATTTCCCTAAGGGACAGATTTCAAAAGTGACACCACCAGTGCTGTCCATAGACCTGTCTGCCTACAAATAGTTTTCTGGCTGCACTCCAATCATGATCCACAAAGAATAAAATTGCTTGGAGACAAAAAAATATTTTGCATATGCTTGTTTTCCAGATGATGATGTATAAGACTGACTAAGTAGACACAGAAAGAAAAGTACATTAAAACTATATTTTGTACTACAGCTCTTGTATTATGGCCTGAAAGACTGTAGAATTTAATGATTATATACTAAATGCTTTTCTGTATACATGGAAACTGACACTAGAGCATGATGCCAAACTATTAGGTTCTATATCAAGGAGAGAATGCTCCCCTTTCCTTTATAGGTACAAACAATGCATTTTCAGTAGTTTCTGTCTTTGAAAGCAGAGTAGCTTCCTTCATATGCAGTCCAGAAACTTTGCAATTTCTTCTTGCCTCAAAAATATTTTACACTATGTTTTATTCACTCACTTTACATAATGGGAAATAGCATGCAAATAATCATGTACCTAAGGCTGTGTCATGATTCTAGCATTATGAGGCATGGTGCACTCCCACTGAATTTTTGTTTTGATTCACAGCCTAAGTGAGATAAGTGTATTCTGTGTTTACTGCATATCATTGTGTAGAGCTTCAAGATCTTTTCTGAAATGAGAAATGTTACATATAGTAAATACAGATTATAACTTATTCAACATCATTTATTATTTATATTAAACATACTCTGTTTCCTTAGGAGCAGAAACAAATATTTATGTGAGGTTAAACCTGGTGGTTTTCCTATGCAGCAAATCCAGTTCCAATCAATCCAAATCTTTTGTTGCCAGACCATTTTGCAATCTGGATTTCATGCATGCATTGTTATGATTTTTTTTTTCTTTGTGTTTGACCGGGGTTTTGGTGATACCAAATACTCTCAATGGATAATGAAAAAAACAAAAGAAAACGAAACATAGAGTAAAAATAAAGCATACCATTTTTTTTTCAAATGCTTTTTCAAGTGCCATCACTTGGTGTTCTAGGGGTTTAAGAACTGATTTTGCAGAAAAGGAATAAGAACTCAGGTGAAGTCTATTTTTTGTACCCACTCACATATAAAGCAAAAAAAAAAAAAAAAAAAACTTAATTGCATGTTTATACCATAATTTAGTGTATATTTTCCTTTGTAACTACAGAAGCATTTCTACCTGCAGATGGGATTTGTACATGCCTGTTGGGTTGCCAGATATCGTGGATTACCAAATTACACTGAAATACAGATAATAAAAAATGCAAGGATTGGAGGAGGCCTTCATAACTTCTGTGGGTTGTTTCAATTCATAGTTTGGAAATTTTTTTAAACTACTGGCTCTTGTAGGACACTAGAAAACAGTGAGGACTTTTTCTACCATATTTTATCTTCTATGTAACTATTAAAAATATAATTTCTGTCACACCAGACCAGTACAGGTTTTTCACCCTTTCACTGCTTCACAGCATAATTAATGGGGCTACACTATGACTCATGATATTAAACTCCTGTAAAACACATTTTCAGAAGACATTTATAGATAGAATATAATGGTTTATTCTGTAAGAACTTTTTGTGAGGTTTTTATTTTGTTTTCAGATAGGATAGTTAGGTATTAATTAGATCATACTGCTTGTATCCTCCATATTTTTCTCAGTTCCAAATCTAATTCTATGCAAGTTAAGAGTTATTCACTATACTGTGTCATTTCAATTATAGTTTGTTAAGTGCCAAAGCTAAGCCTTTTTGTCATTTCAATAGAAATGTTCTGTTTAGGCATAGGTCCATTAAGAAGTGAAACGGATCCAAAAGAAGAGCAATGGGTACTTTAAACGGGCATAAAAGCCTCATGCAGTGAATACAAAGTTCTAGATAAAATCTAAATCACAATATAGGTAATACAGAAGCACCTAGGTACACTGTAAATTATTATTCCAGTTTGGTTATCTGAGATTTGGAAAAAAACAAATATAAGAAAAAAAGGCATACTGTTCAAACAGATCAATTAGCAAAATAGAAAGGGTAAAAATACAAGCTGTCTGTTGACCTTCCGTGCATTACTCAGTATATTATTATAACTATAATTTGCTTTTTATGTATGTAATATAATTCTAGAATAAAATCCTGGACCTAAAATATGAAATGCAGAAGTACAAATTCCTTAAGTGAAGCAAAATCCAGACCTATTCTTGTAAATATTCCATATACTTGGAAATCTTACCCTCACTTAAGAGAGTTCAGGTTTAAGAAAATAAAAGGGTGAGGAGAAAGGAAGGGAAGGAAATAATTCTACACAAACAAGTATACTACTGTGAGGTCAAACATTTGTCAGATTTCTGTTAAATTGATTTTCTCCGATTTAAGGGGAAAATAATATTTTTTCATTTAATTCATATTTATTACCATAAAAATTAAGGTAATTTCTACACATACCAAGAGAGAACAGTAATTTCAATTATATACATCCTATAATAAAACATAGAAACCCCATTCAGCTGTAACAGGGGTAGGTGAGTGTACTGGTCCCAGTGACTAATATTTTAATTTTTCAGTTAAAATTTTTTATGCCTCTTTATGCTCAGTTTCCACACTCAGGGTTTTCCCTTCTTTACTTGACCCCAGATATGTTCCAGATGGAATTTAAATTTCTGCTTTATTTATGGCTTGACATATTGCTGCTGCCTCTTCCCCCAGCTTCTCAGGGGAAGTTTCTCCAATTAGAATATCATCCATATATTTTGTAACAGTTTCACATCTTGGAGGAGTGAGTCTTTCTGCAAAAGTTCAGCAAGTGCAGCATGGTGAAATAGGTGAATATTTATATCTCTGTGAGAGTCTGCTAAAGGTGTATTGTATTCCCTCCCAAGTGAAAGGAAACTTCTCTTTATCCTCCTCCTTCAAGGGAACCATAAAGAACACATTTTTTATATCTAGCACCACCATCAATGGGTGTGCAGCTGCTTTCAAAGTAGCAGTTAAATTTGCAATGTTTGGTACAACAGCTGTTAGCATGGCTGTATTAGGACTCAGATATTAATAATCAATTGTTAAATACCACCTCCTGTCTGCTTTCCCCACTGGCCAGACAGCTGAATTATATGGGGACTGAATTCTGGAGATTATTTGTTGTTTCCCTGTCATGACTTCAGAAATTCCATTTTGTGCCACAGCAGAAATCATTATTAATTTTTCAATGAGGGAGTGCACTGGCTGCAGTCATTAGTACACACATTCTAGATTCTGAGTTCCTACCAAGGCGGGGATTGATGTCTGAACCTAAGGACCACACATCAGCATTTGGCAGGTACACCCATTTAAAACATTGAAACCTAAAATATTTTCATGATGATTTTTAATTAAAATGTATGGGCCACCATCACCACTCAGTAAGCCTCCACTTGCCAACAGAGAGGACTAATTGCCTGCAGGTGTTATTACTATTTTCTTTTTTTTCTTCATACTCTGTAATTCTTCCTTAAGGGGAGGGAGGGGCTGTGTCCCTTTTTGGAGACTGATGCCAGAGGAATTGAAATACGTTTCTTTCTTTCCCTGTTGTCTCATTTCTGGAGCACTTATTACATTCTCAAAGCCTCATCCAACCTGACCGAGAACATTTCCAGTGATATGGTATCTGCCACCTCTCTGCATCTTGTTCCAGCGTTTTACTTCCCTCACTGTAAAAAAAAATGCCTTCCTTATATCTAATCTAAATCTACACTCTTTTAAACCATTCTCACTAGTCCCCTTCAAGTATTGAAATGTTACAAATAACATCTCCCCAGAGCCTTCACTTCTCCAGGCTCTAATCCAGCAGCTCTCCCCCCTAACAGGTCCATGTCTTTCCTGTACTAAGTCCAGAGCGGGACTCAGAAGTCCAGGTGGGGTCTCACCAGAACAGAGTAGAGTGGAATGGAGGAATCACCTACCACACCCTGTTGGCCAGGCTTCTTTTGGTGCAGACCAGGATGCAGTTGTCTTTCTGAGGTGCAAGTGCATGTTGTCTGCTCATGCTCAGCCTTTCACCCACCAGCACCCCCAATTCCTTCTTGGTAGAGCTGTTAGCAATCCCTTAATCCCCCAGCAGGTATTAATGTCAGGGATTGCCATGAACCAGGTGAAGCACCTCACACTTGGCTTTGTTGAACCTCATGGGGTTCACGAGTCCACTTCTCGACCTTGTGAAGTTCTTTACATTTTCCCCAGGGAGTTCTTGTGTTCCTAAGAGAAAGATTATTTGAACCTCTTCATGTGGTAACACAGTGAATTCTACATTAGGTGTTGCTTGCACAAGTACAAATTTCAGTCTCTAACAAAAAAAATTCAGAAAGTGAAGCATAGTGACAATGTCTTTACAAATTAGATTTCAAACAGTGAATTTTAATGAATAGATATTTTCTTCTAGTATCATCATCTCTGTATTTTTCTTTCCTACAAATACACAAAGAGTAATTCTTGAAAGAAGTAGATGATACGTTGGTTAGAATTCAGTGACTCCTTTCTTTCGCTTTTATGATCCTCAAATATTTGTCAGCATAGTCACTGTAAGGTCTCAGGAATAACTGCTTTAAATAAGTCAGCATTTCCTATTTCCTATATTCTAAAGTTTTCCAAGGCTTGCAGGACCCAGAAATATGCTTTCTGTATGTGTGACACAAAAAACTAGATGAATTTCAAACCTGGATCTAAAGGCTTTCAGTGCTGCTAATGTTGTAAAATGAATTTATCAGCCCAGACAGTTTCCATTACTGGGATAAAATGTATAATTATTTTAACAGAGATCAAGATTTTCTTAGCATTATGTATATTATTAAAGGAGTTAGTTTTAAGCTGATTTGAATTATTTTTTGAGAACATGCATTCAGGAAAAATGTAGGTCTCTGTCAAGAAAGCAGGACTGTGAAACAAGAACCTAAGTTCTACCGGTTGAAAGAAATTCTTCTGTTATGAAAACGTATTTGAATATGTCTTGTGTCTTTACTATCCCTTCTTTAGACAATGTCATGTTGTAAAATATAAGTATACACATATAAAATTTACATGTTATCAGAGAAATGCTAACACTTTTTGCATTCAGATGCTATGGCAATGACCACAGTATAAATATGTTCAGAGAACGAATGAGATCTGTTGTCAAAGATACTAAAGGTCATCTTGTCCAATCCACCACTCAAGAAAGGACTAGTTTAGGTCAGGCTGTCTATCACCCCAAGACCATAGTTTCCACAGCGTTGCTGGGCAGCCTGTGTTTGACAATTCTAATTGTGGTAGGCATTTTTTTGTCTAAGGTCTAATGAGAAACTCTGTTAGAAGTGAGATTTTTGCCCCTCATCCTTTTGATAGATACCTCTGAGTCTGTTCCCAGATCTTTACTGTAGCGTTTTAAAGAAAGTAGCAAATAACACTTTTTTAATGATGTAAATTGGAATTATGAAACATTAAGAAAACAAAATATTTTGTTGATGAAGAGATTAATATGTCATCATACTGTCTTTTCCTTCTTCTAACCTGAAGTCAGAGATTAACCAGAAGTGTGTGAGTGGAGTGGTTGCAAGGCATTATTTCCCCGGAGTGAGGAGGTGTTGTCTGCGTCTATCATTAGGTGCATGGTCAGTATCAGTACAGAAAATGTAAATGTCAGACAGTCAGAACCCCCATAACAGGAATTCTGTATATCCTACCCAAGCACTGGTCCTGACAGCCAATGGTAAGCCCTGGCAAGGGAAGAGCACTCCATAGAGAAGTGTAATTTTCTGTTGCAGACAGAAAAGATATTTCTCATTTGTTAAAGATTGTTCTACTACTCTCCCGTTATAAGTACATACATTTATAAATTATGTATTTTCCATTTTAAACGTAGATGTGTTTAATAAAGTATATTTTAAAAATACATGAACCAAGACAGAAATAACATTCATTGCCCACTTAGCATCATCTGGCATATGTAAACTCAAATGCCTTGTCAAACTAATTTCTCAGACACAAAGTGCTGAGACTGCCAAAGGAGAAAAAAAAAGGGAAAAGAAAAAAAAAGAAAAGAAAAAAAAAAAGGGAAAAAAAAAAGGTATTTTAAGGATTTTTGGTTACTTGTAAGAGAAGCAGTGAGAGATCTTTCTCTGCATATGCAATTCGTCATCCATATTTCAATAACTGTGGTACAATCTGTCTCTAACAGGTGAGCATTTCTCTAAGTTATCACACTAGTATTGGCCTCTCTTTCATATATAATCCTTTAAACCATTTTCTATGGCAGTTCAAAGTCCTCAGTCCTATGCAAGGTCTTAATAGAAAGAAATTTTAAAGACAAATGGATTGTAGTGATATCATACAGACGGGTTATAACTTGGTCAAAGGCAAATTTTAACTTGATAATAGACTGAAATGTCTGAGAAAAGCTGAAGAAAAAAGGTCAAAACCCCCTGCAAATAAAAAGCATATGCACCTGCTGCGAGGAAGCGGTAGCAAGGTGGGGTCAGTCTCTTCTCTCATGGAACAAGAAATAGGAGGAGAGGAAATGGCCTCAAGTTACCCTAAGGTAGGTTTAGAATAGCTATTAGGGAAGATGTCTTCCCTGAAAGAGTTGTCAACACTGGAAGGATTTCCCAGGGAAGTGGCTGAGTCACAAGCCGTAGAACTATTTAAAAGACGTGTTGAGAGACATGGCTGAGCAGTAGACTTTGAAGGGTATAGACTGGACCTGATTACCTTGACCTAAATGTATGATTCTACAAGGGATTGACTGACTTTAATATAGATACTTGAAATTCATGAATTTTCATATTTGGGTCTATAGTCCTATACATCCGCTCCTGTGGTAGTTTAGGTGCGATTTCCGAGCGGCAGCGGCTGCGTGTCCGTCCTGCCGGCCCAGAGCAGCTGCCCCGGCCCCGGGCGCGCTCCTGCAGCGGCTGCG